>CAJHQP010000138.1:0-273312 GCA_905132765.1 Moricandia arvensis
GGCCAGAGGTAATGCTGCCATGGTTGCAAAGCTCTGACTAATGCATACAACTCTTTGTCATAGGTGGCATAGTTCAGAGTTGCTCCTCCAAGTTTTTCACTAAAGTAGGCAATAGGTCTCCTTTCCTGCATTAAGACAGCACCAATACCAATTCCTGAAGCATCACATTCTATTTCAAAAGTTTTGGTAAAGTCAGGAAGTATAAGAAGAGGTGATTGAGTAAGCTTCTATTTTAGGCATTGGAAAGCCTTCTCTTGTGCTTCTCCCCACTTGAATCCGACATCCTTTTTTATCACTTCAGTTAAGGGGGCTGCTATGGTGCTAAAATTCTTGACAAAACGCCTATAAAAGCCAGCAAGTCCATGGAAACTCCTTACTTCACCTACTGTCTTAGGACTCGGCTATTCTTGAATTGCTTTCACCTTTTCTTGGTCGACCTTTACTCCATCTACACTCACAACAAAACCTAGGAAGGCCAAGTTATCTGTACAAAAAGTACACTTCTTCAAGTTTGCAAACAACTTCTCTTTCCTCAAAACATTAAGAACTGACCTAAGACGCTCAATATGATCTTCCATGCTCTTGCTATAGATTAAAATGTCATCAAAATATACTACCACGAAGATGCCTATGAAAGATCTAAGCACATGGTTCATCAACCTCATGAAGGTACTAGGTGCATTTGTAAGCCCGAATGGCATGACTAACCACTCTTATAGACCATGTTTAGTTTTGAATGCAGTTTTCCATTCATCACCCTCTTTCATTCTAATTTGATGGTATCCACTTTTTAAATCAATCCTAGAGAAAATGCAAGAGCCATATAATTCATCTAGCATGTCATCTAGTCTAGGAATAGGGCGGCGATACTTCACTGTTATGCTATTGATTACTCTACAATCAACACACATGAGCCAGCTACCATCTTTCTTAGGCACAAAAAGCACTGGAACTGCACATGGGCTAAAGCTTTCTCGGATGTGGCCCTTCTCCATCAGTTCTTCTACTTGGCTTTCCAATTCCTTAGTCTCTACTGGATTAGCTCTGTAGGCTGGAAGGTTTGGGAGTGTTGATCCAGGAACAAAATCAATTTGGTGCTCAATCCCTCTTACTGGTGGAAGACCTATGGGATTATCTTCTGGAAAGACATCATCATATTCCTGTAAAAAAGAGACAAGTTCACTCGGGTATGCTGGTGGGTGATCAGTGATGGTTAGTAGAGATTCTTTAAAGACAAGCAACAGAAAAGGAGCTTATTTTGGAGCTGAAGTTGATCTTGTTGAACCTCCTTAGGAGTTAGAGGTACCAAGGTAGTTTTCCTTCCTTTGAACTCAAAGGAATGCTTGTTGGTATAGACATCATGTACCACACGCCTATCTGACTGCCAAGGCCGTCCAAGGAGGATGTGACTTGCTTCCATTGGTAACACATCACACAGGACTTCATCCTCATATCTTCCAATGGCTAGAGGCACCATCACTTGACTGGACACCTTCATCTCACCTTCCTCATTGAGCCATTGTAGCCGGTATGGTTTTGGATGCCTTTGAACTTTCAGTCCCAACTTCTTTACCATTGTTTCACTAGCAACATTAACACAGCTTCCACCATCCACAATGAGACTACAAACCTTTCCTTGCACCAAACACCTTGTATAGAAAAGGTTTTCACGCTGCTCAAGTTCCCCAGTTTTGGCTTGTAGGTTCAAGAGTCTTCTAGCCACCAATAATCTTCCTTTTACTGGTTCTTCTTCATATTCTTCCTCCGACTCCTCATGATCATACTCGGATCTATAGTCCTCAGACTCATACTCTCCATTCTCCAATAAGATCATGATGCGTTTGTTGATGCACTCATTGGCATAGTGCCCTCTTCCTTTGCATTTGAAGCACTTGACATTCCTAGCTCTTGAACTGGTAGCTTCGGCCTTTCCTTTATCTTTCCCCAAGATGGCACTTGGTTTTGTTTCTTATTTAGGATATGGCTTATTCTCCTTAGTGTAGGCTGGTTTCTCCTCTTTAGGTGTTAGATACCTTGAGGCTCCATAGTTGGAACGAGAGTGTCCCTTCCTTTTGAGTTGTTGTTCCACAAGTATAGCTTTGTGCAACATCTCTTCTAGCTCAACATAGTGTTGCATCTCAACATTGTCTTGGATCTCTCGGTTGAGTCCTCCTAGAAACCGAGACATGGTGGCTTCTCTATCTTCAGAAATGTTTGCTCTCAACATCAGTAGCTCCATCTCTTGAAAGTACTCTTCTACGGTCCTTGATCCTTGAGTGAGCTTCCTTAGTTTCTGATGTAGATCACGGTGATAATGACTTGGAACAAACCTTTTGCGCATGATGGATTTCATCTCTTGCCATGATTCAACAGGATACTCCTGGTTTCTTCTCCTAGTGGTTACCAACTGATGCCAGAAGCTCAAAGCATAATCATAGAACTCACAAGGATGAATAGATCAATCGATAAACACAAGAACAAGATCAGATCACTCGTTATAATCAACACAAAGCACAAATCGATCAAAAACTTAAGAGAATATGAAAAGATCGGATTGAAAACAGAAAGGATAACGAGAACTCCCCTTCCAGAGGTGCTCTGATACCACTTAACACGTTCCTAGGATGCTTCTATGGATTGTTTGGGATAGATCCTTTTGTAAACGAATCAAAAGACTCAAGTTTACCAAGGTTTGTGGATCGATTGGTGACACAAAGAGGTGTGGATGATCTCCTTGATACTCCTAGGCACTAGATCGGATATGACACACCAAACTAGAACACTTAGTCGCCGGATATGACTCACCAGCAAGCTCTTGCACTCGACAAAGATCAGAGAGAAAGAGAGAATACAAAAGGTTTAGAATAAAAGACTGCGTGCCTTAAAATGAGGTTTGCAAGAGTTTAAATAGAAACCTAGGAACATGCTCCATTAGGTTTCGAGAACATAATGAAATAAAAACCATAGTCTAAGACTTAACCTAAGATATAAATGTGGTCGGTCCTAATATGCATACATATCATGCATATCCTAAGATACATCAACTAGGTGATTTGTGAAGCAAACTAAGGCATCATTTAAAACCTAACTTTAGAAAACCCATTGGGAAAAAACCAAAGGTAGGGAAAAAGAGCACACTTAGGTTGGTTGCCTAGTTGATGATCAGCTTGATAAAAGAGTAGCTTGAATGGTGGTGAGGGTATTTTGGTTGATCAAGCTTCGGCCAAGACAATCTTCTTGTATGAGTGACATCTTAAGTAATCCTCCAATAGCTTCCTTGAGCTTCTTTGATCTGGAACGAGTCATAGGTCCTTATGGGAATGGACAATGCATATTCATCAATTGGTTTGTCCATCAGCTCATCATTTTCATTATTTGGCTGCTCCATGATCACATCATGTTCTAAACTCAGATAATTCAGAATAAAGAAAGTGTAGGTGTACCTGAGTTGTAGAATCGGTAACTTGCAATTCTAATTTTTTTTCAGCTTCAAACTGATTCTTTGTGGATGTAAGAAGGACTAAGAATGTGGGACATGTTGATTCATAGCTTATATCCTTCTTTTTGGACAGTGTACACCTCATAAAAGTTTGTCCTGTAACAACAGCAAGCAAATCAGGTTTCATGTTCTTCTTTGAGTTTAGATAGTTACCTCGGGTTGGTTTCTTTGGAGATTGCTGTGGACTAAGTTGATCTGGTGGTTTCTCCTTGACTTGAGAAGAAAACATGAGTTCTTCTGCTGATCCAGTGATCACTTCACTAACTTCTCCATTGACTTCTTCATTTCCAATCATGGTTTGATAATCTCTGCAATGGTATTGAAGCTGATGCATGTCGGGTGGCTTCCATATCTTGATATGGTCAAGGTGCAAGTCCTTTTGATCAGCTTCCAACTCCTTATGACCCCAGCTGGTTCTAGCACGAACAAAACACTCTCTAAGAATGATAGTCTTGTGGACATATGCTCCAGGTCTCACGAGTGGGTCTGTAACCTTCCACCACAATCAGATATAAGTTTCTCTTGAGAAAGATCCAAACCGACATGTTTTGCAAAACCAGCAATATCTTGATGATCAGGTGGCCATTTGCTGCGTGGTCTGGTTTGTTGGATCCATGACTGACTTGACTTCATTCTCCATTTGTTTTCATAGTGAAAACCTTGCTGATCTGAGACGTGCAACACCTTATCTTCAAAGGATAAGAAATCAACAAAATCAAATGTTGTTGCAGCTGAATTCTTCTCAATCAGTTTGATATTGTTCCTGTGACTCCTCAAATCTCCTCCAGGCTCAAATAAAACATGCTTCCATCACAATTCGTGTCTTGAAAGCTCCACTACTCTGGTCTTGTTCCAAACAAAAGAATTGATCAGAAAAGTACCCAAGAATGTCTTTTGTAAACCACATGGATCAAAGACAATGAACTGATTCATTCTGCGAGGTTTATGTGGTTCCCTGGGTGTCTCCTCTACTATTACACTCTGTATGAAAGGAACCATGACGTCCTGAACTGGTTTCTCTTCTTTCTGAATGACAGGGGATGATACTTTGGTGTGATCTTCTTGAATAGGTGCAGCTGATTCCGGTTCTGCCACTTTGAGTTCTGAAACAGCAGTAAATGGTTCTTGGTTCTGTGCTTTTGTGGCTGGACGTGTTGGGTTGGACCTTTTGAATGGCTTCTCCACATCCATCATTACTTGTAACAACTCCTTGTTAACCTCGTCACTGAACCAGGAATGTTTAACTGTTTTCTCTTTGCTGTAACAGGTTATTGCCTTGCTAGCTGTGACTTCATTCATAGGAGACTTTAGGGAAGTCTGGTCCTTGGATACACACTTTTCCCTTAGTAACAACTTCAAACTCTCCCAAGTGGTAAAATTTGGTTCCTTGTAGAACCTACGATCATCATCCTCTTGCAACCACCATTTATAAGTGTTTCCTTTGAGTTGAGAAATTGCAAAAGCTAATCTTTCTTCCTTCAAGATTCTGTTGTAACGGGGCCACTTGTCCATGGTTATTTCCCACTCTAGATAGTCACCTTTCCCTGAAAAAGCATAGAGTCGAAAATCAGTAAATGGTTTATAATCAGAACAAAGATCAATTGATTTAGGAGTGAGAGAAGATTGGTGTGGTCTGCTCCATGTGTTCGCTGATTGCTTGAAGTGTAGCTCTCCACGACCTGCATCTCCTTCCTGATACCACATATCTTTGCTTGAATGACTTTTAACAGAAACTGGTGGTTTAGGCTCAAGACTTTGATTGTGCATCCTCCTTTTATATTTCGGCTTAAGATCATCAGTTTGCTGCAGGAACTCTTGTCGAAATTCATCAAGGCTGGCCTTCATCTTCTGTTGCAGTTGAGCATTCATAGCCTTAAGTAACAGCCTTTCATTCTTTCTGAGTTCTCCTTTGTGCTCCTTCGCCATTGTTCCTGAGAAACAAAACAAAAGAGAACCAGTAACAAGTTATAGATAAACAACAAAACATAACACAAAACAAATCACAAAACAGAAACAAAAGTTAAGAAAATTTTTAGGTTTTCGAAAACAGATTCAAGTGAACAACATAGGAATCACACTTAACAACAGGAGATAAACTTGAAATAGAATTCGACAGATCAAGAGACAAAGTAAACAACAAACGCAGCAAACAGAACAGATTGAAGAACACAAACTCTACTCAAACCTAATAGCAAACGGATCAAAATTGTAACGTAACCAGCAAGGATTCGATAGGGTTCTTATCAAAACGAGATCAAAGCTTGCAGTATTATCAGATATCAACAGAACACAAGTATATCTATCAATACTAGACAGGATTAAGAGCAGATCAATAATAAAAGCAACAAGAACAAGCGGATCGGATCGAAACTTGATAAGGAAGATGAACAGATCAATTATCAAATCGAAACAGAACACTGATCAATCACTTTTCACACGAGAATATGGAAAGAAAACAATCAGATTCGTGATCAAAACACTCAAAGTTAATAGATTTCAACAACAGAAACACAAATCTGATCAAAACACAACAGAATATGAAAAGACAAAAACAAAAATCTGTGAGAAATCGAATACTACCCTTCCAGAGTTGCTCTGATACCACATAATACGATCCTAGGAAGGCTCTGGGTCTGGGAAGAGAGATCAAGGGATAATCCTCTCGAGAATGAATCAGAAGACTCGAATCCTCCAAGGCGTGTGGGATGAATGGTGACACAAGAAGCTCCGGAAAGTCTCCTTGATACTCCTAGACTGAATTCTTTGGATATGACACACCTCAGAACTCGTTCCTTAGGCTGTTGGATATAATACACCAACAAAGCTTCAACTCTTCCAAAGACAAGAGAGAAGAGAGAAAAGGGTTTTCGATAAAAAGACTGCTTATTTTAGAATGAGGGATGCAAGGGTTTAAATAGAAACCAAGTAACACGCTCCTTAGGTTTCGAAAACTTAATAACATAAAAACTATAGATTAAACACTACATAAGGTAAATAGATAGAGTATTCTTCTTAGGATTGGACCGATATTAGCACCTAAGAGATGTGTTAAAGCAGCTTGTGGCCTCGTTAAAAACCTTCCTCCGTAAAACCTCTTTGGGACAAAACCGAGAGCAAGGAAAAGAGCACACACAAGTACTTTGCCTAAGTACTAATTCAGCTAGATGAGGAGATAGCTTGAAAGGTGATCAAGGTATCTCGAATCATCAAGCTTTGTCCAAGACCTTCTTCTTGTTTCCATACGAGTCTAAGTAATCCTCCAATGGCTCCATTTAGTTTCTTGATTGTAGAACGAGTCATGGGACCTTCTGGAATGGCTACGGCATCTTCATCATCTGGTTTGTCCATGGGTGCATTCATGGATACATCATCTTCCTTGTTGAGCTGGTCCATGATCACATCACATTTCTTGGTTCTTTCCATGATCACATCACTTCTCTATATATTTTGTAATCCTTCTCATTAATCAATCAAGCAAGTATTTCGAGTTTCTCTTATTCTCTCTAGTGTTCTTCATGTTCTTCATCTTGAAATGATTTCTTCATAAAGTCTTAACCTTTTAGTCTCCAAATCTCTTCTAGTCTCTCATAAACACTCTCTATCCGTTTATACTCAGATTCTACTCAGCCTTTCATGGTATCAGAGCCAGGTTCTCTTGAATCTGGGTTTTGAATTCATCTCTCACGAAGAACACTCAAGAACACCTTTTTCCTTTCCGTGAAGATTCAAGATGGAGGGTACCAAAACGACAGTGATACCGGTGATACTAAAGGGGGGAAACTATCTCCTATGGTCTTGTGTGGTGAAAACAACAGTGGGGAGTAAGGGTTTATGGAATCACATCTTTGAGGGTGAGGCTCCTAAACTCATTACTCATGAAGGCGACAAGGGGGTTGTCGTGTGTGATGAAGTGAAGTGGATCCAGGAAGATAACCTGGTGATGTCCATCCTTCAAAGCTCTCTAGATCCGTCGATCTTAGAGGCATATAGCTACTGTGTGAAGGCAAAGGACCTGTGGGACACCCTTCAGAAGGTGTATGGAAACATCTCAAACCTCACTCGAGTTTTTGAGATCAAACGAGCCATCAACAGCCTAGCTCAGTGGTGCGGCCTGGATAGGCTTGTTCTCCACGGACCATTTGAAGGGGATTGATAGAGGGTTGATCTAGAGGCTACTAGCACTCGGATCTGTTGATGAACTTCTCTCCTTGGCGATGGGGATGCCTCAGAGATGTGTTGCTACTCAATGACACAGGATTACCCTGTAATGTCGTTGATGGATCACAAGTAATTCCTTCCTTTAGATGAAGATCAATGTTCCTTTAGCTGAACAGAGAAAGCAGTAGAACTAGGCAAGCAAAGTGCTGAAAAGTTTCGTGTTGATTGAATGATTTGCAAGCTCCCTGCGGCGCTTGTTAAATAGAAAACAAAATCTAACCCTAATCCTAAACCAAGTTGGTTTAGTCTAAACATATTCCTAATTGGTTTACTAACCCTAAACCCAATTGCAATTGGTTTACTCTGAATCGAAAATCCTAATTCTAATTGTCTTTGGTTTACTGGTTCAAATTAAGTGCAAATTGAAATCATATTAAACCAACATGCTGGTTTATCTTTAGTCTTGATTGATTCCTCCTCTTGTCTCACGTGCTTAAACAGAACTAGTAGAGCTTGTCTCTGAGCATTGGTCTTTGATCTTGTAATCGGTCCAGTTGAGAAGATCAAATCATCCTGAGCTGCATTCTGGTCCATCTCCTCTTCTCCACTCATCCAGTCGGCTACATAAGGATCTACTTGCTCCAGCTCGTCCATCAGCTTCTGTAGCTCTCCCTGGTAAGGCTCCTTCTCTGGTTCTTTGGTTTCTTGGCAGTTGGTTTGGCTTGAGGTTGCATTTGTTCCAATGGTGGTCGCACCATACCCTCCTCCTTTAAAAGGATTTGACCTCAAATCCGATACATCTGCAACAAAAGGGATCAAGTCGAAAACATTGAATGTTGAGCTAATGGTGTACTTACCTTGGAGATCAATCTGGTAAGCATTGTTGTTGATCCTCTTGAGTACTTTGAATGGATCATCTGTCCTTGGCATCAGTTTGGACTTCCTCTCATTTGGAAACCTTTCCTTCCTGTGGTGGATCCACACGAGATCACCTGGTTCTACCACCAATTCTCTCATGCCTTTGTTCGTCTTTCTTGCATACATTTTGGTGCGGTCCTCTATGTTCCTCCTAACCTGTGCATGCAAAGATCTAACAAACTCGGCCTTCTTTTGAACATCAAGGTTAGTCTGTTCTTTCAAAGGTAAAGCAAACAAGTCTAATGGAGACAATGGATTGAATCCATAGACAGCTTGAAAAGGAGTGAGCTTAGTGGCTGAATGCATTGACCTATTGTATGCAAACTCTACATGAGGCAAACAGTCTTCCCAAGTACTAATGTTCTTTTTGTTGATAGCACGCAAGAGAGTTGACAAGGTTCTATTGACAGTCTCAGTTTGCCCATCAGTGTGTGGATGACAAATGGTTGAAAATAGCAATCTAGTTCCTAATTTCCCCCACAAGGTTTTCCAGAAATAAGTAAGGAACTTAGAGTCCCTATCATAAACTATGGTCCTGGGCATTCAATGCAGTCTAACAACTTCCCTAAAGAATAGATCAGCCACTAAAGATGCATCATCAGTCTTATGGCAAGGTATGAAATGTGCCATCCTAGAAAACCCATCAACCACCACAAAGATGCTATCTCTACCCTTTCTAGTTCTAGGCAGTCCCAAAACAAAGTCCATAGAGATATCAACCCAAGTTTCAGTAGTAATAGGGAGGGGAGTATACAAACATGTTGGTTTCACCTCGGACTTGGCCTGCTTGCACACGACACACCTTGAGCACACCTTCACCACTTCTTTCTTCATGTTAGGCCAGTAGAAGTGTTCCTGCAAGGTAGACAGTGTCTTGGCTACGCCAAAGTGTCCCATCAACCCTCCTCCACGAGCTTCCCTAACATATAGTTCCCTCAAAGAACCACAAGGTACACACAAGCGGTTATTATAGAAAAGAAAACCTTTCACTTGATAAAACTTTCCACTAGCATATTTCTCAGTGTTTCTAAAAGCTTCCTGAAACTCTGGATCATCAGCATAACAAGACTTAAGATGTTCAAATCCCAAAAGACTTGTTTCCATAGAAGATAATAGAACATACCTTCTTGAGAGTGCATCAGCTACTACATTCTCCTTACCTTTCTTGTACTGGATGACATAAGGAAATGTCTCGATGAACTCAACCCACCTAGCATGCCTCTTGTTCAGATTATGTTGCCCTTTGAGATGCTTAAGAGATTCATGATCTTTATGGATCACAAATTCTTTAAGCCAAAGGTAATTCTGCCACGTCTGAAGAGCTCTCACCAAGGCATACAGCTCCTTATCATAGGTTGGGTAGTTCAATGTGGCGCCTCCAAGCTTCTCAATGAAGTAAGCTATAAGCTTCCTTTCTTGCATCAGCACGGCTCAAATTCCCACTCCAGATACATCACACTCTATCTCAAAAGTTGTAAGAAAGTCAGGGAGTACAAGTAAAGGAGCACTAGTTAACTTCCCTTTAAGCAGCTGGAATGCATCTTCCTGAGCTTGTCCCCAACCAAATCCCACACTCTTCTTGATGACTTCAGTGAGTGGGGCAGCAATGGTACTGAAGTCTTTCACAAACCTCCTGTAGAAGCCAGCAAGTCCATGAAAACTTCTGACTTCCCCAATGGTTTTAGGAGTTGGCCACTCCTTGATAGCCTTCACCTTCTCCTCATCAACTTGTATGCCCTGTGATGTAACAACAAAACCTTGAAAGACAAGGTCATTTGTTCCAAACAAGCACATCTTGTAGTTAGCATACATATTCTCTTTCCTAAGCACATCTAAGACCTTTCTCAAGTGTTCAACATGTTCTTTCATGGTCTTACTGTAAATCAGGATATCATCAAAGTACACAACCACAAATCGTCCTATAAGAGCTCTCAATACATGGTTTATTAGCCTCATGAAAGTGATAGGTGAGTTAGTAAGACCAAATGGCATAACAAGCCATTCATACAATCCTAACATATTCTTAAAAGCAGTTTTCCACTCATCTTCTTCTTTCATTCTAATCTGATGGTAACCACTCTTTAAATCAATTTTAGAAAAGACACATGAACCATGTAACTCATCTAACATATCATCTAAGCGAGGGACTGGGTGTCTATACTTAACTGTGATGTTGTTAATGGCTCTGCAATCCACACACATGGGCCAGCTTCCATCCTTCTTGGGCACCAGTAGAACAGGTACATAACAAGGACTCCTTCTCTCCCTGATGTGGCCTTTCTCCAAGAGATCATTGACTTGTTTCTGGAGCTCCTTGGTATCAACAGGATTGGTCCTGTATGCTAGACGGTTTGGGAGTGAGGCTCCAGGTACAAAGTCAATTTGATCTCAATGCTTCTGATGGGGGGCAAACCAATTGGATTATCTTCTGGGAAGACATCCCTATACTCCTGCAAAAGATTCTCAATCTCTTTTGGAATCGTTGGTTCATGGTTAGCCACACTGGTTAGCCACACTGGTTAGCAACTCTTTAAGCAGAACAAGAATCATGGGTTGTTGAGTGTTCAACGCCTCCTTGATCTCTTTAGAAGAAGCAAAAAGGTTATGAGTACTTACCTTGGCGTGTCCTCCTTGAGTGAAGTTGGATCTGTGGCCTTAGCTTCTTCTCTTCTCAGCTTAAGTTGCAACTGATCTTGATGCACTTCATGTGGAGTCAATGGCACCAGAGTGATGTGTTTTTCCTTGTGAACAAAGGAATGCCAATGTGTAGCCATCATGTACTGCCCTCTTGTCATATTGGCATGGGCGGCCCAGCAAGATGTGACTAGCCTCCATAGGCAAAACATCACAAGTGATCTCATCCTGGTACCTCCCAATTGTCAGGGGCACCATCACTTGTTTAGTCACACACATTTCACCTTCTTCACTTACCCATTGCTTCCTCCATCAATGATCAAGCTACATACCTTGTCTAGGACTAAAACACCTGGTGTGAAACAAGTTCTCTCTCTGTTCATGTTCTTTCGCCTTTGGTTGAACATTGAGAGTCCTCCTGGTGACTAGTAGCATGATCATGATCTTCTTGTTGGTACACTCATTAGCATAGTGTCCAAAACCATGACACTTAAAGCACTCACATTTTGGGACCTAGTAGGTGTTGCTGGTCCTTTGCCCTTGTCATCACATGTAGAACCTACTGCTGAGGTTCCTTCTTTTGGCTTTGCAAAGGACTTATCATCCTATGAGTAGGCTGGTTTTGAAGCAGACCGGAATTGAGACTTGGTGGTGCTTCTCCTTTTGTTTTGTTGCTCAATAAGAATGGCTTTGTGCAACAACTCGTCCATGTCCTCATAGTCTTGTAGCTCCAACCTATGTTGGATATCTCTGTTGAGTCCTCCTTGGAACCTAGCCATGGTTGCTTCAGCATCCTCAACCACTTCAGCCTTCATGATGAGTGTCTCCAACTCTTGGTGATAGTCCTCCACACTCTTTGCCCCTTGAGAAAGTCTTCTCAATCTTTGGTGAAGGTCTCGTCCATAGTGAGCAGGAACAAACCTCTTCTTCATCAAGGTTTTCATCTCAAACCAAGAAGTGATTTGGGGTTCTCCATTGCGCCTCCTTGTTGTGGCAATCTGCTCCCACCAGTTTATAGCATAACCACATAATTCAGTGGCTGCTAACTTGACCTTCCTCTCCTCAGTGTAGTGTTGGCAAGTGAAGACCAACTCTATCTTCTTCTCCCATTCCAAGTAGGCGTCAGGATCATTCTTGCCATGGAATGGTGGTATCCTCAACTTGAGGCTGCCAAGGTTATCATCAGCATGCACCCGTCTGTTGTGGTGCCTAGGTCGTTGTCCATCCAGTGAGACTCCTTCACTCTCTTCTGCTGACTCAATTTGTTCTTCTTCTTCTTCCACTGCACGAGCTCCTCTCCTTGGTCTCATCCTAGCTCGTCCAGCACCTACACCTGCAGCATGATCATTACCAGGTAAGTCAATGTTAGCTCGGTTAACTCTCTCCATTCTCCTGGTTATCTCAGCTATCATGGCTTCAAACTGCAGTTGATTAAGCCGGATTTGTGGGGCAACAGGTTCACCCACGTCCTCTCCATCTCTCCTTTCAGCCATAGTAACCTGAAAAACAAGTTAGAAAGAGAATAGCAAGCAAGTCTCTCTCTGACTCGGTTTTAGTTGCCAAGTCTCTGCCTTTCTCACAAGTTCAGTTAAGATTCAAAGTTCTTTCACCTAAGCTCTAGAACTTTATCCCAAGTGATTTAGATAGACGGATTGAAAGAGTTTAGTTGCCAATCCACTTTACCACCCCAGCTGGATTTCTCCTCAGCTCTTTGTTCTTTTCTTTTCTTTTTCTTTTTCATTTGGCCAATCTCTTTCTGTTTTTAGATCTTAGACCACTTATCTTTTGATTTTTTTTTCAGGGGTTGGCCGGATCAGCTTACAACATATAGAAAGAGAAGAAAGTGTTTGATGGAATGATAGATCTGAGTAGACAAACACGAACCCTAACCTTCAAGTGGCTCTGATACCACTTGGTGCGGCCTGGATAGGCTTGTTCTCCATGGATCACTTGAAGGGGATTGATAGAGTGTTGATCTAGAGGCTACTAACACTCGGATCTGTTGATGAACTTCTCGCCTTGGCGATGGGGATGCCTCAGAGATGTGTTGCTACTCAATGACACAGGATTACCCTGTAATGTCGTTGATGGATCACAAGTAATTCCTTCCTTTAGATGAAGATCAATGTTCCTTTAGCTGAACAGAGAAAGCAGTAGAACTAGGCAAGCAAAGTGCTGAAAAGTTTCGTGTTGATTGAATGATTTGCAAGCTCCCTGCGGCGCTTGTTAAATAGAAAACAAAATCTAACCCTAATCCTAAACCAAGTTGGTTTAGTCTAAACCTATTCCTAATTGGTTTACTAACCCTAAACCGAATTGCAATTGGTTTACTCTGAATCGAAAATCCTAAATCTAATTGTCTTTGGTTTACTGGTTCAAATTAAGTACAAATTGAAATCATATTAAACCAACATGCTGGTTTATCTTTAGTCTTGATTGATTCCTCCTCTTGTCTCACGTGCTTAAACAGAACTAGTAGAGCTTGTCTCTGAGCATTGGTCTTTGATCTTGTAATCGGTCCAGTTGAGAAGATCAAATCATCCTGAGCTGCATTCTGGTCCATCTCCTCTTCTCCACTCATCCAGTCGGCTACATAAGGATCTACTTGCTCCAGCTCGTCCATCAGCTTCTGTAGCTCTCCCTGGTAAGGCTCCTTCTCTGGTTCTTTGGTTTCTTGGCAGTTGGTTTGGCTTGAGGTTGCATTTGATCCAATGGTGGTCGCACCACTCATGAAGACATGGAGTTCACAAAGCACCTTGGAAAGTTTAGAGCTTTGTGGTCTGAGCCAGAGATGTTGAGGCCGAGTACAACAGATCCAGCTGAGCTTAATGAGAGGAGGGAGCAAGATAAATTCTTTGGCTTGCTTCTCACTCTCAACTCCAGCTAAAATAATCTGGTGAAACATATCTTGCGAGCTAAGAAGCTACCTACCTTAGAGGAATTCTGTGCACAAATCCAGAAGGAAAAAGGATCGTTGGGGTTGTTTGGAGGAGCTTACCTTAGCTAACCAAGCTGAGGTGCCTCAAGCCAACAAGGTAAACTGGTTTGAAGAAAGGAGGTTCAACGGCAAATGTGACCATTGCAAGAGACAAGAAGCACAAGTGCTGGATCCTTCATCCTCACCTAAAGCCAACCAAGTTTATGAATGACAGGGAGGAAGGGGCGAATGTGAGCTATGGAGGAGGTGATCAGCATGGAGTAAGAGGAGACGGGCCATCCATCCGAGCACAGGAGGCTGAAGGTGGTGAAAACAAAGCCCTGGTTACTTACACAGCCGAAACCACCCGTCCAAATGAGCATGAGTTCATCCGCCGGTCAGAAATGGATGCCCTCATCAAGATGCTCAAAGACAATGGTAACACTTTTGGTAACCTCAGGGGGTATTCTTTTGGTGCATCTAAGATTGGTAGTTCTCATTATCAACCTGATGCTTATACCTACTCTAGGATTGCTGGTTTATCCCATAGTGCTTGTAGCATGATTAAACCGTTGATAGTTGATTCAGGTGCATCTAATCATATGATTAGTGACACTAGTCTGATTAGAGATATAGAACCTGCGCATGGACATGTTATGATTGCTAATGGTGATAGGTTTCCAATAAGAGGTGTAGGCAAGCTTAAATTGTTTGATAAAGAATCTAGATGCTTCTATATGCATGAGTTTACATCAAATTTGTTATCCGTGAAGAAGTGAACTATTGAATTGCAATGCAATGTGATCTTTAGTCCTAATGATGTGAAGTTTCAGGATATTGAGAGCAGTCGTTTGATTGGGAAAGGAGTCACAAAAGGAGAACTTTACATGCTTGAGGAGCTTACTTCTTTACCATTAATAGTTGTTCTTTTACTTCTGTTTATGCTTCAAGTTTGAATAAGAATGCTTTGTGGCATGCTAGACTAAGACATCCTCATGTTAGAGCTTTAAGCTTAAAGGTTCCAGGTGTTGTGTTTGAAAATAAAGATTGTGAAGCTTGTATCTTAGGCAAGCATTGTAAAACTGTGTTTCAAAAGTCTTCTACTATCTATGATCATTGCTTTGATTTAATACACTCGGATGTTTGGACTGCACCTTGCTTGTCTAGGGAGAACCATAAGTATTTGTCACATTCATACATTAGAAGTCTAAATACACCTGGATAACCTTGATTCCATCTAAGGATAGGGTGCTTGATGCATTTAGAAATTTTCAAGCATATGTGACTAACCATTTCAATGCTAAGCTGAAAACTTTTAGATCAGATAGTGGTGGGGAATACACGAGTCAAGCCTTCAAGCAACACCTATCCAAGCGTGGTATCCTTCACCAAACGATCTGACCTTACACTCCACAACAAAATGGAGTTGCTGAAAGGAAGAAGTGTTAACCTGAAGTGATAAACCATCTCACTAAAGGTTAATGTGCAAAGCTTGGGCAAAACCCACTTAGAGACTGATCAAGGTCCAAGGAGGGTCCAGAAACTTATGCAGAGCTAGAACAAGGTTCAAGAGGGGTTTACTATGAAGGAAGAAGGCTTGGGAGAAGTTTGGGATCAATTGGGTCGATGTGCAAATTTAGGGCGTCCGTACTGTCCGGCCGTACGGACTGTACGGATGGGTCAACCCGGGAAACTTTATTCTCGACCATTTGGGAACATTTTGGGTTTGTGCAAAAATAGGGCAAAAGTGTCTCGGATGGTTTGTGGAAGAAGAAGGGATCAAATGGCATCTTGGGAAAGGATCTGCGAGATGCTGCTTGTTGTGGATAAGGTTTATGCCTTTACAGGCTGGAAAGGAAGGGGAGCTTGGACTATCAACCTGGACTGTTCACTGGATAAATGCATGGACCTTGGTGGCCGATTCTCAGCCACGTTACACCCTTGACCAGCCAGGCTGTCTCCAAGCGTGTATAGCTCCTGGTCCATTCATATCAAACTTTCCCTTGACTCCACATGCTTGCTCGGATATTTTGTAAACCCTAGACTAGCTAATTTATCTATTTATACTCTTGTAATGTCGAGTTGAATAATTAAGTTGAGAGTTTCTCCTCTTCATAGTCTCTTAGTCTCTTTCTCACTCTATTCTCTATTATCTGGTTACTTAGTCTCTTAATCTCTCATATACTCTATTAGACTCTGTAATCTCTCACGAATCTCACTCTCACTCTTTCATCAATCTCGTTCCTTTATCATCAAGTCTCATCCACTTCATCTCCATACTCGTTCCTCATCACTCAAGCACTTGTTCTCTGAAAACTTTCATGGTATCATAACCAGGTTAACAGTCTCCTGGTGAAGCTTTCGTTTCAGTCACAAGCTCAAAATTTCTCTCCACAGATCCAGTTCATCCGGATCTAAAGACCTCACCTTTGAAGACAAAGAAGACAGTTTAGCTCATATCCGACCTCAAGATGGAGTCCTCTAGAGTCATTTTCATTCTGGTCATCCTTAAAGGTCCCAACTACCTTCTCTGGTCACGCCTGGGAAGACATCCCTCGGTGGAAAGGGGTTATGGAGCTATTGCATCTCAGGTGCTCCAAACTCCTCCAAAGCTGTCGCCTCTCAAGAGAGTTCATCCAGTGGTGATATTGTCTCTCTTACTGTCTCTGAAGAGAAGTGGCAGCAAGATGACTACCTGGTCTTGACCTTTCTCCAAAGCTCCTTAGAAAGATCTATCCTTGAAGCCTACTCATACTGTGAGAGTACTAAGGAGCTTTGGGAAACCTTAAACAAGATCTATGGTAACATCTCTAACCTCAACCGAGTCTTTGAAATCAAGAGAACCATCAACAACCTGTCCCAAGAGAATGAGGAGTTCACGGTTCATCTGGGAAAGTTCAGAGCCCTTTGGTCTGAACTAGAGATGCTAAGACCTCAATCTATTGACATAGAGGTGTTGAATGAAAGAAGGGAGCAAGACAAGGTGTTTGGTCTGCTCTTGACCCTCAGTCCTTCCTTCAATGACCTTATCAAGCATATCCTAAGGTCTGAGAAGCTTCCCACGCTTGAAGAGGTGTGTTCCCAAGTCCAAAAGGAGGAAGGTTCACAAGGGTTGTTTGAAGCAAAAGAGAGTCCTCTCCTTGCTTCACAAGCTGAAGCAGATCCTCAGTCCAACAAGGCGGCTTACAAAAGGGAGGACAGGAGGGGTCTTAAGTGCGAACATTGGAAGAGGGATGGACACACCGAGGAGAGGTGTTGGGTGCTTAACCCACATCTCAAACCTACCAAGTTCAGATGAGCAGTGTCCATGGAGGTTTAAGGAATCAGCTCAGATTCCTTGGGTTCTAAGCAAACCTCCTAAACCCTTAATAAGAGCTTGTGTCTTTGTTTTAGTTGTGCATTGAGTGGTTTTTGTGTCCTAGGATCTCCTGGCTTGTTTATTTCATTGTAGTGTGTTCCTATTCGCTTTTGTCATAGCTTATCCATCATGGTTGTCTTGAAGCATTTAGAAGTTGTCTAAGCTCTTGTTTCATGGTTTTGATAATCTGTTTTGCATAAGTTTATCTCATTTTGTCTAAGTTCAATCCGGATGCATTCTGGTTTTAATGCTTTTGTTTAATCCATCAGTGTGCCTTGCATCATTTAGAAGCTGTCTAGGTTGCTTGCATCATTGGTTTTAGTTGGAACTAGTGTGCATAGTCTCTTGTAACTCTCGGATTGAACCTAGTGCATTCATATAGTATTTTTGAGTTGTTGCATTCATCTATTGCTGCATGAAATTAAAGCCTAAAGTGTCAGTGTATTGTTGAAAGCATACATTGCACTTTAGAGATTGAAAATGCTTGATCTTGTTCCTGTGATTAGCTTGTTTCAAGATCATAGCTTGTTGGGGGCATTGGTGATCAAGCCGGATGTGTGATCTTGATTTGGTCCCAATGGGATAATCTAATCTTGGATTGAGTTGTGGTGATGTTAGGTACTCAGGATACAGTGACAAACCAAACCAAGGTGACAAGAGAATGGTCTAATGCCATTGCATACCAACACTGGACGAGTCAGTCCATAACTACATGAAGTGTAGTGTGATTGAGTATGCAATGAGAGGTTGATGCCATTGTATGATACCACTTGGACGTGTCAGTCCCAAAAGTCTACAAGAAGTGTAGAGTGGGATATCATACAATGAGAGACTACCTTGTGAGGGCTCTTAAGGTGATTCAAACACCATTTTTTCCTGGTATAAGGAAGAAAGCCGAAACTCACAAGGGTTAGGACATCAAGTCTTGTAAAGACTGATGGTTCCTTAAGACCATGGAACTGTATACACTCATATCACAAGCTTAGCTCCTCCCATAGTCTCGGAGTTAAGCTTGAGGAGGAGTCTAAATATACATGATCCATGGTGCAGTATCAAGCCGTGCAAGGACTTCAACAAAGGATCAACCAACCGGGTCTAGGCATTGGCATGTCTATGCAAAGAGACTGTTCAGAGCAGTCTTGGTTGTGTGTCCATGAAAACTCAGTTTCAATGCGGCCTCAGTGGTGAGGTGATTGAAAACTGAAGCTGAAGGTTCCACACAACCCCCCCCCATCAAGTTGGTGTTGCCATGAAGAGGTTGCAACAGGCCAAGTGTGAGGGGTTCAAGTGACAAAGCAGTCACTCCTCGTCCAAACAAAAGGGAAGTAACTTGAACTTAATCTATTACAAGTCATTCATCATTTCTTCTTGAATCTCGAAATGGTTCTTAAAATGCTTGAATAGATTGGTTCTGAGTGTTATGGTTAAATGGAATAAGTTCTAGTGCTTGAGCCTTGTTGAAACCATCATTGATATCTTGCTCCATTTAGAAGATTGTCTAAGTTGCTAGAATCTTTGGTTTTGTTTAAACTTTGAGCCTTGCCTAAGTTTCTTACTCTTGCGGATGTCTTTGATAAGTACTGATGCACCTTTTTGGATAATGTATCAGGTACCATTACCAGTGCTTGAGCCTCACAGAAGATTATCATGGTCGTTTCCTAGCTTCTCTAAGGTGGCCTTGAAATCAGTTGAGAGGGGGAGACCCAAACCGGGTCTATGAAGAGGTCAAGCCGAGTTCTATGAGTGTGCAAGCCTTGTGTTTTTGGCTGCACGATTTTAGGCATCGATCCAGAGTCCTTTGTGTCCAACCACACTGGTTCTAAGACACAAAGGATCAATGGCCAATCCCTAGGCCTTGAAGGAACTTACTCTTTTTCCTTGCCAAGGTTTTATCCCTAAGGAGGGTTTTCTTTGGTAAGGTTTTATTGAGGAGGGAATTCAGGGTTCCAAGCTTGACTCAGGGTCTATAGAGTCAAGCTTGAGGGTGAGTGTTAACCTGAAGTGATAAACCATCTCACTAAAGGTTAATGTGCAAAGCTTGGGCAAAACCCACTTAGAGACTGATCAAAGGTCTAAGGAGGGTCCAGAAACTTATGCAGAGCTAGAACAAGGCCCAAGAGGGGTTTACTATGAAGGAAGAAGGCTTGGGACAAGTTTGGGATCAATTGGGTCGATGTCCAAATTTAGGGCGTCCGTACTGTACGGCCGTACGGACCGTACGGACGGGTCGACCCGGGAAACTTTATTCTCGACCATTTGGAAACATTTTAGGTTTGTGCAAAAATAGGGCAAAAGTGTATGGACCAAACCCTAAATCCGTACACTCCCATGGCTTTCCTTGCATCCCAAGTTACATAGAAGCTTGAATGGAGAAGAAAGAGTCCCTGATGGTTTGTGGAAGAAGAAGGGATCAAATTGCATCTTGGGAAAGGATCTGCGAGATGCTGCTTGTTGTGGATAAGGTTTATGCCTTTACAGGCTGGAAAGGAAGGGGATCTTGGACTATGAACCTGGACTGTTCACTGGATAGATGCATGGACCTTGGTGGCCGATTCTCAGCCAAGTTACACCCTTGACCAGCCAGGCTGTCTCCAAGCGTGTATAGCTCTTGGTCCATTCATTTCAAACCTTTCCTTGACTCCACATGCTTGCTCTAATATTTTGTAAACCCTAGACTAGCTCATTTATCTATTTATAATCTTGTAATGTCGAGTTGAATAATTAACTTGAGAGTTTCTCCTCTTCATAGTCTCTTAGTCTCTTTCTCACTATATACTCTAATCTCTGGTTAGTTAGTCTCTTAATCTCTCATATACTCTCTTAGACTCCCCAATCGCTCACGAATCTCACTCTTTCATCAATCTCGTTGCTTCATCACCAAGTCTCATCCTCTTCATCTGCATACTCGTTCATCATCACTCAAGCACTTGTTCTCTGAAAACTTTCAACAACTGGCACCTTATGGAAGTTGCTAGGTCCATGATGTTCCAAGCCAACGTGCCCAAGAAGTT
Organism: Moricandia arvensis; assembly: GCA_905132765.1. Classification (NCBI taxonomy): domain Eukaryota; kingdom Viridiplantae; phylum Streptophyta; class Magnoliopsida; order Brassicales; family Brassicaceae; genus Moricandia; species Moricandia arvensis. Next base: position 20,496 of record CAJHQP010000138.1, read on the forward strand.
TTGGAGTGACCCTATGGCCACTGCCTGTTACCTGATCAACCGAACCCCTGCCAAGGTCTTTGAAGATCAATCACTCTTTGAGGTTCTCAAAAACATAGGCCATCCTTAGATCATCTCAGGGTCTTTGGTTGCCTCTGCGTTGTTCACAGACCGGGTGAGCTAAGGAACAAGTTAGAAGCCAAGAGCACAAAAGGGATATTTATTGGGTACTCACCAACTCAGAAGGGATACAAGGTTTATGATCCGGCAACTAGGAGAGTGGTGGTGTCAAGGGATGTGAAGTTTGTAGAGGAAAGAGGGTTCTATGAGGAGAAGAACCAAGGAGATCTTAAAGATTTGGCTTCTGATAAGGCAGCAAACCTAAGGATTATTTTGGAAAGTCTTGGCATTAACTTATCCCAGGATCCGAGGAGTGGGGGAGGAAAACAACAAGGAGGTCTTCCCACTGATAATGGTCAGGAACCCCACCTCGACCATGAGGGGGGAAATGAACCTGAAATGGAGGGACATCATAATGAAGAATCAGGGTCTACACATGATCAAGGTGTGGATCAAGATGATGAAGAAGTTGGAAATGGGAACCAGGATGAAGGAGAAGAGGTCGAGGAGACTCAACCAGAAGAACTTCAACCGTTGAGAAGGAGTAAAAGGGTGCAGAACCCTCCATCCAACTAGATCAACAACCGGGTATACTACAATGCACAAGCAGTTGCACACCTGCTCAAGCTGTTTGCACCCTTACTCATTACCCGGAAGAGCATAGTGCCTTTATGATTAGTTTGGATGAGAGTCAGTTACCAAGGTTCTATGAAGAAGCCATGCAAGAAAAAGAATGGAAGGAATCAGTTGGAGCTGAAGCAGAGGCAAATATCAAGAATGATACTTGGTATGAGAGTAAACTTCCAAAAGGAAAGAAGGTTGGGACCATCAGATGGATTTTCACTATCAAGTATCTTGCAAATGGGAAGATTGAGAGGAAGAAAACAAGACTAGTGGCAAGAGGCTTCACTCAAACATATGGAGAGGACTACATTGACACCTTTGCTCCAGTCGCCAAACTCCATACTATACGGATAGTTCTCTCCCTTGCAGTGAACCTTGAATGGGGTCTTTGGCAAATGGATGTGAAGAATGCCTTCCTACAAGGAGAACTTGAAGATGAAGTGTATATGCTTCAACCTCCTGGTCTTGAGCATTTGGTTAAGGATGGAAAAGTTTTGAGACTTAAGAAGGCTATATATGGATTGAAGCAGTCTCCTAGAGCCTGGTACACCAAGCTGACCACTACTCTCAATGGGAAAGGCTTCAAGAAGTCTGAACTCGACTACACCCTCTTCACCTTGACCACTCCATCAGGTATTGTAGTTCTTCTTGTGTATGTTGATGATATCATCATCACAGGAAGTGACAAGGTTGGTATTCAATCAACCAAGGACTTTCTAAAGTTGGTTTTTGAGATCAAAGACTTGGGAGAAATGAAATACTTCCTTGGGATTGAGATATGTAGATCCAAGGAAGGTTTGTTCCTTTCTCAAAGGAAATATACACTTGATCTTTTGAAAGATGCAGGTAAGCTTGGAGGAAAGATTGTGAAGACACCATTAGAGGATGGGTACAAGATTCCATGTGAGGGGGAGATTGAGGACAGCCAGCCATTTGAAGATGCCAAGCTTTACAGAAAGCTTGTGGGTAAGTTGATTTACTTGACCATTACACGGCCTGATATATGCTTTGCTGTGAACCAGGTGAGTCAACATATGCAATGATGTGATCATGGACCAGCCAACTAATGGAGATGATGAGCTGATGGAAAAACCAAATGATGAAGATGCCTTGTCCATTCCAGAAGGACCTATGACTCGTTCCAGATCAAAGAAGCTCAAGGAAGCTATTGGAGGATTACTTAAGATGTCATTCATAGAAGAAGATTGTCTTGGCCGAAGCTTGATCAACCAAGACACCCTCACCACCATTCAAGCTACCCCTTTATCAAGCTGATCATCAACTAGGCAAGCAACCTAAGTGTGTTCTTTTTCCCTACCTTTGGTTTTGTCCCAATGGGTTTTCTAAAGTTAGGTTTTTAACGCGGCCTTAGTTTGCTTCACAAATCACCTAGTTGATGTATCTTAGTATATGCATGATATATGCATATTAGGACCGACCACATTTCTATCTTAGTTTAAGTTTTATACTATGGTTTTATTTCATTATGTTCTCGAAACCTAAAGGAGCATGTTCCTTGGTTTCCATTTAAACTCTTGTAAACCTCATTCCAAGGCACACAGTCTTTTATCCTTAACCTTTTGTATTCTTTCTTTCTCTCTGATTTTTGTCGAGTGCAAGAGCTTGCTGGTGAGTCATATCCAGCGACTAAGGGTTCTAGTTTGGTGTGTCGTATCAGACCTAGTGCCTAGGAGTATCAAGGAGATCATCCACACCTCTTTGTTTCACCAATCGATCCACAAACCTTGGTAAACTTGAGTCTTTTGATTCGTTTACAAAAGGATCTATCCCAAACAATCCATAGAAGCATCCTAGGAACGTGTTAAGTGGTATCAGAGCATCTCTGGAAGGGGAGTTCTCGTTATCCTTTCTGTTTTCGATCCGATCTTTTCATATTCTCTTAAGTTTTGATCGATTTGTGTTTTGTGTTGGTTATAACGAGTGATCTGATTTTGTTCTTGTGTTTATCAATTAATCTATTCATCCTTGTGAATTCTGTTGATAAATCTGATCGTTTGATTGATAAAACTGATAGATCTAAAAGTGTTTTCATCGATTAATGAGATTTTAAGAGAATAAGAGGAGAGTATGCGAATCTAAGAGAGAAAGAGTGAAAGAGAGTGAGCGATTAGGGAGGAGATTGCTTGATGTTCATGATGAACGAGAGAGAAAGGAGAGAGTAACTCGAGAATGAAATGTATTGCTTGATTAATGAACTGAGTCTCGTTTACAATATATAGAGAGTAAGGTCTAGGTTTAATATGATCCATAAACGGTCCAAAGGGGTGTGGTGAGCAAAGCACAGACGTGGACACTCTATCAAGGAGGCGCGCTTGAAATTTCAATACTTGGTTGAGAAGGCAAGATGCCTTTGGCATCTTGAGCAGATTCCTTGCCCTTTCCAGCTCGAGCCAGCCTGTCTGGTCAAGCCTTATCCGCGAGCTCTTCCTTCTCTTTTTACCGGATAAGCACACAAGTTAAGTTCTCCTTTACCATCCCACTCGTTCACCTTGGTTACTCCTTTGCTTGTGACCCAAGTTTCTCTTCTCACTTGTACGGATAGGGAGTTGTACGGCCTAGGTCAACCCGTACAACTTTGCCCTATTTTTGCACATGTCCAGAAAGAAGTTTTGGTCGAATTTAAACCGGTTTGGGTCGAGTGGTCCGTACAGTCGGCCGTACAGTCGGCCGTACAGTCCGTACGGTCTGTAATGTTCTTACACGTGCCCATACTTTGCATCAACCTTTATTTGGACCCCTTACTCAGTTTAAAACCTCTAACCTCTCTTCTTTATTTACTCAGATCAACACTCCCCCTCAAGCTTGACCATGTGGAATAAGTCAAGCTTGGAATGCTATGAGATCTCCCTCATTAAAAACCTCACCAAAGAGAATAACCTTTTTGGGATAAATGTTAAAATTTAAGGATTTGTAACCCCAAACATTTCTGGTGAAGTACATGAGCATAAGGGGGAAGAAGCTCAATGGCTTTCTTAGTTTTCATTGATAACAGAACATACATATTTATACAGAAATAAGAGACTGAATGCTTAAGCCTAAAGCTAACTCATGTCAGTCTAGTTCCCACTTGATTCTGATACAACGTGAAACTAGGAGCTAAAACAAGGGGCAAAAACGTGTGCCACCTCTAATTTCACAGAGAAATATCTCAGCAGCTTTCAGAAGTAAGCATAATGAGCTCAGCCTACTATTGTTGACTTTTCTTCACCTGCTTGTCACCAGCTTGCTTGCTTCTCTACTTCACCTTATTGGATCCTTAATAGGCTTGTCTTCTTCATTGTTTCTGCTTATGCTATTGGACACTTCTTCTTCGGCTCCTTGTGTAGAAAAACTAATTGGGCTACACTGGGCTGTGTTCAACCAATCCTTATTGGGCTCTCAGACTTGATCATATGAGCTTCTCCTTAGTGGGTCATGTTGGACCAACTTACTTGATCATGTTGGACCTCCTTACTTGATCATGTTGGACCTGTCTACTTTGGGCTTCTCTTCCACATAAGGATTGGGCCATAAGTTCAGCTCTACTCACTAATACTGAACAAGAGTGTGTATTCTTCATTCTTCTTTTTCTCTGGAGCATGAGTGATTGCCACACACAAATGGATCCCTGAAGGTCTCCATTTTCGTCCTCCCTCTGCTCCATAAAGTGATGATTGTTTTGTTGCCCCAAAGCTCTCTTTCACATTCATACTAGGCGCTCTCCATTCCACACCTTCACTTATGTGCTCCTCCTTGTTCTCTTTGGAGTGTAGATATTAGCTTGTCTCACTCAAGCTCCTACATTACACCACATGAAGAGCTTCTCTTCCTGCCACTCGGTTCAGGTCTTCTTGGTGTTCTCATTTCAACAATAAAACCACTTGATGAGGGAAAAAGAGTGGAGACCCCATAGCGAGGGGATTAGTTGTCTGGTGTAAGGTCAATGAGTCATAACCTGGTGTGAATAGACTCAATGACCTTTTGCCTGGCTGCCTTGGTAAATACATCCGCCAACTGATCCTCACATCTCGTGTAGCATGGCAAGATCTCTCCAAGACCAATCATTTGCATCACTTTGTGGCAGTCCACCTCAATGTGCTTGGTTCTTTCATGGAACACTGAGTTTGTTGCAATGAGGATGGCCGCCTTATTGTCACAATGCATAGTCATTGGTGTGGCTTGCTCAACTCCTAGATGCTTTAGTATCCCTTTGATCCACACCAATTCGTTTGTCAGCTTCAGCATGGCTCTATACTTAATGACTTCTTCCCAAGGATTTCCACTCTGATTTTGGTTGGATCTACTTTGTAACAGATTGAAAGATGAAGGTTTTGATGGATATTGGTTTGATGGACGAAATATGGTTGATATATGGTTGGGTTGAAGGGGAATCGATGGATTGATACACTGAGGTTGCGGAATGGCCTCAAATACTCCTCTCTCTCACTCTGGTTTCGACACACCAGTCAGTTTGAGAGCTTGTTGATTGTTTTGGGTTCACACACCTCACAATCAAGTTGTTCAAAGAACAAAAGAATCCCCAAGAAGAAAAGAGTTTTTGATAAAAATGATGATTGAGTTCAGAACTGAAACAAAGCAACAATTTAAAGGGAAAATCAAGAGCAACTCGTGCATGAGGGCCTTGAGAGTTGTAGTTTTGTGCATGAGCACCTAGGGAAAAGAAATAAAACAAAAACATAAATAAACTAGCTGTTATAGGAAACATCAGAATAATTAAAGGTGGTTGGGATGGTGGTGATTGGGCCAAGGATCTCTTTTTCACTTTCCTGGTTCTGAATAAGGCCAACAATCTTCTTAATTAGTTTCTTGGACCTGGATCTCGTGATGGGCCCAACAGATATGACAAATGGATCTTCTTTCTGGTAGTTGGGCTTCTTTTGGGCTGAGAGAGAGACATCTTCATTTTGGGCCTGATCCACGCCATCTTCTTGATAATAACTTGGTTCTTGCATCCATTCAGGTTCATCATCAGGTTCCTCTAAGGTTGGCTCGTCCTGGATTGCATCATCCCCTCCTCCTTTGAAAGGATTTTTCCTCAAATCCAAATGATCTGCATGAAAAGGAGCCAAGTCAGACACATTGAAAGTTGAACTCACAGAATACTTACCTTGAAAATCAATCTTGTATGCATTGTTGTTGATTCGCTCAAGGACTTTGAAAGGACCATCTCTTCTTTTCATTAGTTTGGACTTTCTTTCATTTGGGAATCTATCCTTCCTGAGGTGTATCCACACCAAGTCTCCAGGGTTAAAGATCAGTTCACGCCTTCCTTTGTTGGCATACTTCTCATACTGCTTTGTCATGGCTTCAATGTTCTCCTTAACCTGTTTATGCAAAGACACAACAAACTCGGCCTTCTGCTTGCCATCAAGGTTAGCTTGTTCTTTCAAAGGCAAAGACAACATATCCAAAGGAGTCAAAGGGTTAAACCCGTAAACAATCTGAAATGGAGAAAACTTAGTAGCCCTATGAACAGAATGGTTGTATGCAAATTCGACCTGAGGCAAACAATCCTCCCAACTCTTAAGATTCTTTTTAATGATTGCACGCAAGAGGGTAGACAGAGATCTATTAACTACTTCAGTTTGTCCATCAGTCTGAGGATGACAAGTAGTAGAAAACAGCAATTTGGTTCCAAGTTTAGCCCATAATATTTTCGAGAAATGACTCAAGAACTTAGTATCTCTATCAGACACAATGGACCTAGGCATTCCATGCAATCTAACCACTTTTCTAAAGAACAAATCAGCAACCAAAGAAGCATCATCAGTTTTGTGACAGGGAATAAAATGAGCCATCTTAGAGAATCTATCTACTACAACAAAGATGGAATCTCTTCCCTTGCTAGTTCTAGGCAATCCAAGCACAAAATCCATTGAGAAATCTACCCATGGTTCAGATGGAATAGGCAGAGGCATATACATACCTTTGGTTTGGTTTGTTGCTTTGGCTTGATTGCAAGTAACACACTGATCACACAGCTTCTCCACATCTTTTCTCATTCTCGGCCAGTAAAAGTGATGTTGCAAACTCTTCAAAGTTTTGTCAATGCCAAAATGACCCATCAATCCTCCTCCATGTGCTTCCCTGACAAAGAGATCTCTCAAAGAACAGTTAGGAACACACAATCTTGATTCATAAAACAAAAAGCCATCATTCTTGAAATGTTTTTCTACAGCAATCTTGTCACACTTAAGATAGAGTTCTTTGATATCATGATCAGTGGCATAGTATGACTTAATCTGTTCAAAACCGAGGAGTTATGTTTCCAAAGTAGAGAGAAGAGTGTACCTCCGAGAAAGGGCATCAGCAACCACATTCTCCTTACCTTGTTTGTACTGAATGACATAAGGAAATGTTTCCAGGAGCTCCACCCATTTGGCATGTCTTTTGTTGAGCTTTGCTGACCCTTCAAGTGTTTCAAGGATTCATGATCAGTATGAATGACAAACTCCTTGGGCCAGAGATAGTGTTGCCAAGTCTGGAGTGCGCGGATCAGGGCATAGAGCTCTTTGTCATAGGTTGGATAGTTCAACGTTGCACCTCCAAGCTTTTCACTGAAATAAGCTATGGGTTTCTTCTCCTGCATTAGAACTTCCCCGATACCTACACCTGAAGCATCACACTCTATTTCAAAAGTTCTTACAAAATCAGGAAGCATAAGAGTGGTGCATTAGTCAACTTCCCTTTTAACAGATTGAAAGCCTCTTCTTGAGCTAGACCCCAAGTGAAACCCACAGTTTTCTTGATCACTTCAATGAGAGGTGCAGCAATGGTGCTAAAGTCTTTCACAAATCTCCTATAGAATCCAGCAAGACCATGAAAACTTCTCACTTCTCCCACGTTTTTAGGGGTTGGCCACTCTCTTATAGCTTTCACTTTCTCTTCATCCACCTGTATTCCCTGAGAAGTAACAACAAAACCTAAAAAGACAAGGTTATCTGTTCCAAAAGAGCACTTTTTATAATTGGCAAACAAGACTTCTTTCCTCAGGACATCAAAAACCTTTCTCAGATGTTCAACATGATCAGACAAGGTTTTATTGTAAATTAGGATGTCATCAAAGTAAACCGCAACAAACAACCCTATGTAAGATCTCAAAACATTATTCATGACTCTCATAAAAGTGCTAGGGGCGTTTGTTAAACCAAATGGCATCACAAGCCATGCATACAAGCCATATTTTGTTTTAAAAGCAGTTTTCCATTCATCCCCTCTTTCATTCTGATCTGATGATACCCACTTTTCAAATCAATTTTAGAAAAATAGCAAGAACCATGAAGTTCATCTAGCGTATCATCAAGACGAGGAATGGGATGTATGTACTTTACCGTGATGTTGTTGATGGCTCGACAGTCTACACACATTCTCCAGGTGCCATCCTTCTTTGGAACAAGCAGCACAGGGACAGCACAAGGGCTGAGGCTCTCTCTGATGTGTTCTTTATCCATAAGCTCAGTAACTTGTCTTTGAAGCTCCAATGTTTCTACAGGGTTGGAACGATAAGCTGGTCTGTTTGGTAAGGAGGCTCCTGCACGAAATCAATCTGATGTTCTATGCCACGAGTCGGAGGCAGACCTTGAACATTTTCCTCTGCAAAGACATCACCATACTCCTGCAAAATAAAATCAAACTCACTCGGAATAGCTGGTGCACTGTCAGAAGATGAGGTTAGTGTTCTCTTGTAAACAAACAAGATCATAGCCTGCTGAGCATACATGTTTCTTTTAACCTCAACATTCTTGACAAATAAATTGGAGTTTCTTACCTTCTGTTCCTTGTCAGCCTCTCTTTTGTTTTTCAGTTGTACCTGGTCAAGGTGAACTTTGTGAGGTGACAGTGGGACTAATGTGATCTTCTTTCCTTGGTGCTCAAAGGAGTGGCAATTTGTGAAGCCATCATGCAACACCTTGTGATCATACTGCCAAGGTCTCCCTAGGAGAATATGTCCAGCATCCATAGGAAGAACATCACACAATACTTCATCTGCATATCTTCTAATGGTGATAGGAACCTTAACTTGCTTCTGGACTTTCAAATCTCCATCCTCACTAAGCCACTGTAGAGTGTAAGGCTTTGGGTGTTTCTGAACCTTCAGATTAAGCTTCTCAACCAGGGATGAGCTCGCCACATTGGTGCAACTTCCTCCATCAATAATCAAGCTGCAAACCTTGTCTTGAATCTGACATCTAGTATGGAACAGGTTCTCACGCTGGTTCTGCTTTTCTTCCTTTTGCTTCACACTCAAAGTTCTCCTAGTAACCAGTAGCTCTCCTTTGACTGGATAATCCATGTTTTCTTTATCAGTATCAATCAAGAGTTTCTCTTCTTCAGATTCATACTCTCCATTCTCAAGCAGGATCATCAGCTTCTTATTTGAGCACTCATTGGCATAATGTCCAATGCCATGACATTTAAAACACTTCACATCTCTGGTTCTCGTGGCTGGAGTTTTTCCTTTGTCATCTCTGCCATTTCCAGAAGTCTTAGTCTCCTCTTTTGGCTTGTTGAAAGCCTTCTCTTCTTTGTTGTAGGCTGGTTTAGAAGATGATCCATGCTTGTTTCTGGTATAGGACTTCCTCTTGTTCTGTTGCTCAATAAGCACTGCCTTGTGAAGAAGTTCCTCCATGGTATTGAATTCTTGCATCTCTAGCCGATCCTGCACTTCTCTGTTCAAGCCTCCTTGAAATCTTGCCATGGTTGATTCATCATCTTCATTAACCTTGGCCTTGATCATGAGAGTTTCCATCTCCTGGAAGTAATCTTCAACACTCTTAGTTCCTTGAGTCAGTCTTCTGAGTTTTTGATGGAGATCTCTGCCATAGTGACTTGAACAAATCTAGCCTTCATGAGAGTCTTCATCTCGTACCAGGAAGTAACTGGAGCCATTCCAGTGTGTCTTCTCTTGTGCATAATCTGTTCCCACCAGTTGACTGCATATCCACTAAACTCAGTTGCAACAAGCTTCACTTTCTTCTCTTCAGTGTAGTTCTGGCACTCAAAAACTAACTTCATTTTTCTTTCCCACTCCATGTAAGCATCAGGATCATTCTTACCAAGGAAAGGTGGAATTTTCAGCTTGATATTACCCAGGTTATCATCAGTTCTTGGTCGTGGGTTGTAGCTTCTCCTGGATCTAATATCACTCCTTCCTGAAGATGAATAAGCATCATCGGAATCATCCTCTCTTGCTTCTCCTCTGGTTCTTCTTGCAGAGCAGTCAACAGCTCTGTTTCTAGGATGTCTAGTTCCATAAAAGAACTCATTGGCTTCCTCTTCTCTTTTTGTCAAGTTATCTGTGACCTGCTTTGTAATCTTAGAAATCAGAGCCTGCATGTGAAAAGGATTAATATTGACAGTAGGTGTTGTCTCCTCTGCTTGATTATTGTTGTCGCCTGACATGGTTCCTGCAAAATCAACAAACTTTAGCAAAACACAGAACTCACTCATTCTCTCACGATCCTCCTTTGTTCTCTCAAGTTTTGTGGTGAAGGTGATTCAAAAGTTCTGTAACCAACCCAATCAAATGAAACTGCAGAAACCCAAAATCCCAAAGAAAAGAGAAAGATAGACAGATTGCAAGACTTTGGATAAGCAAGTGATTTTACCAAACCTCAGTCCGACTTCTCCTAGACTGAACCCGATTTCTCCTGGGGATATTTTAATCAGATCTGGCTCACTTGCAAACAGATAGACAGATAAGATATTGATAAGAACAGAAAAACCCAGATTAAAAGATGAATTCGAAATCCCAAAGATATGAACTTGAAATCCCAGAAAGTTTCAGACTTTGATAGATTAGAGATTGAAAAGTAACCCAGAACTGGTAGATCGACAGAGTGGTTGCTCTGATACCACTTAATGACTTCTTCCCAATGATTTCCACTCTGATTTGGTTCGATCTACTTTGTAACAGATTGAAAGATGAAGGTTTTGAAGGATATTGGTTTGATGGACGAAATAGGGTTGATATATGGCTGGGTGGAAGGGGAATCGATGGATTGATACACTGAGGTTGCGGAATGGCCTCAAATACTCCTCTCTCTCACTCTGGTTTCGACACACCAGTCAGTTTGAGAGCTTGTTGATTGTTTTGGGTTCACACACCTCACAATCAAGTTGTTCAAAGAACAAAAGAATCCCCAAGAAGAAAAGAGTTTTTGATAAAAATGATGATTGAGTTCAGAACTGAAACAAAGCAACAATTTAAAGGGAAAATCAAGAGCAACTCGTGCATGAGGGCCTTGAGAGTTGTAGTTTCGTGCATGAGCACCTAGGGAAAAGAAATAAAACAAAAACATAAATAAACTAGCTGTTATAGGAAACATCAGAATAATTAAAGGTGGTTGGGATGGTGGTGATTGGGCCAAGGATCTCTTTTTCACTTTCCTGGTTCTGAATAAGGCCAACAATCTTCTTAATTAGTTTCTTGGACCTGGATCTCGTGATGGGCCCAACAGATATGACAAATGGATCTTCTTTCTGGTATTTTGGCTTCTTTTGGGTTGAGAGAGAGACATCTTCATTTTGGGCCTGATCCACGCCATCTTCTTGATAATAACTTGGTTCTTCCAACCATTCAGGGTCATCATCAGGTTCCTCTAAGGTTGGCTCGTCCTGGATTGCATCAATACTCAGCCTCAGCACTCGAACAAGAGACCACCTTCTACTTCTTGCTCTTCCAATTGACCAGGTTCCCTCCAATGAAGGTGCAATAGCCGGTAGTAGACTTCCTATCAGCCCTATCTCCTGCCCAATCCGCATCACAGTATCCCACCACTTCAGTGCTCTCATTACACCCCATCCATACTCCTTGGCCTGGTGATCCATTGAGGTAACTTAGAATCCTTCCACCATCCTCCAGTGATGTTCCCTTGGTTCTTGCATGTGTTGGCTCACCTGGTTCACAGCAAAACAGATATCAGGATGGGTAATGGTCAAGTATATTAACTTACCAACCATCCTCCTATAGAGTTTAGGATCTTTAATGTATTGGTTGTGTTCAATCTCCCCCTCTCGTGCGACTTTGTACCCATCCTCCAATGGCATTTTGGCTGCCTTCCCACCAAGTTTACCAGCATCTTTCAAAAGATCAAGAGTGTATTTCCTTTGGACATGAACAAGCCTTCCTTGGATCTACATATCTCTATTCCAAGGAAGTATTTAATCTCCCCTAGGTCTTTGATTTCAAACACAGATTTCAGATAGTCTTTAGTGTCTTGTATACCTTCTTTGTCACTTCCAGTTATGATGATATCATCAACATAAACTAGAAGGACAATAATACATGATTTGTGGTGAGAGTGAAGAGAGTGTGGTCTAGCTCAGACTTCCTGAACCCTCACCCATTCAAAGTAGTACTCAGCTTGTTGTACCAAGCTCTAGGCGAGTGCTTTAGACCATATATAGCTTTCTTCAACCTCAGCACATTTCCTGGTTTCACAAGACTGTCAAGACCTGGTGGTGGTTTCATATAGACCTCATCTTCAAGTTCTCCTTGAATAAAGGCATTCTTTACATCGATTTGCCAGAGATCCCACTTCAGATTGGTTGCCACTGATAGAACAATCCGAATGGTATGGAGTTTAGTAACTGGAGCAAAGGTGTCAAGGTAGTCTTCTCCATTGGTTTGAGTGAAACCTTTAGCCACCAGTCTTGTCTTCCTCCTATCTATCTTCCCATTTAGCAGGAACTTGATGGTGAATATCCACATACTGGTTACTGCCTTCTTCCCTTTAGGTAACTCACTTTCATACCATGTCTCATTCTTGATCATGGAATTAGCTTCATCCGCAACTGAGGCTCTCCATCTTTCATCTTTCATAGCTTCTTCATATGACCGTGGTACTTGGCTTTCATCCAGATTAGATATGAATGCGCAATGCTCTTTTGGGAACTTGGCAAACGAACATACCACCTGAATTGGATGAGCTACTGCTTGGGCATTGTAGTACACTCGAGTGTTAACCTAGTTTGATGGATCTCTTCTCACCCTCATACTTCTTCTTAGTGGTGGTGCTTCTTCCACTGGTTCCTCATGACCTTCTTCTTCAGGTTCATTGTTATCTTCGCTTCCCCTTGGACTTGCTACCTCACCTTGATCATGATCTCCTGAGTGTTCCTCATCTTGAATTCCAACCTCATGTCCATTTCCCCCTTCATGATCATGGTGGGTTTGACCTTCAACTTCATGAATGTTAGGCTCTTCTTGTCTCCTCTGATCCTGGGTTGTATTGATCCCAAGACCTTCAAGAATGATTCAGAGGCTAGCTGCCTTATCAGAGGCTTGGGATAGATCCTTCAAATCATCCCAACTCTTCTCTTCATAGTACCCCCTTGACTCCACAAACTTCACATCCCTGGATACCAGAACTCGCCTTGTCTTTGGATCAAAACATTTGTAACTCTTCTGTGTTGTTGAATACCCCACAAACATAGCCCTTGTACTCTTTGGTTCCAGCTTATTCCTCCTATCCCAGGGTACCAGAACAAAGCATAGACACCCGAAAACCCTTAGATGACTTAAGACCAGCTTCTCCTTGTTTAGAACTTCAAATGGAGCCTTGTCATCTAGAACTCTGGTGGGTGTCCTGTTGATCAGATAGCATGCAGTCATCACAGCATCAATCCAAAACCTTTTGGGAACATTGGACTGGAACATGATCGACCTAGCCACCTCCATAAGATGCATGTTCTTCCTTTCAGCAACTCCATTCTGCTGGGGTGTGTAAGGGCAGCTCGTTTGATGAAGGATCCCATGTTGAGCTAGATGTTGTTTGAATGCCAGGCTTGTGTACTCACCAACATTATCAGACCTCAAAATCTTAATCTTGGCATGGTAATGGTTAATCACATAAGCCTGAAAGTTTCTAAATGCATCAAGAACTCTATCCTTGTTAGGAATGAGTGTTATCCAGGTGTATTTCGATTTTTCATCAATGAATATTACAAAGTAATTGTAATTTTCTCTAGATAAACAAGGTGCAGTCCACACATCTGAATGCACAAGATCAAAACACTTTTCATAAAGAGTAGTCGATTTTTGAAAAACTGTCTTACAATGTTTACCCAAGATACATGCTTCACATTCATTATTCTTATACATGACAGCTGGTAACATTAAGCTTAGAGCTCTAACATGAGGATGACCTACTCTAGCATGCCACAATGCATCATTATTCAACACAGAAGTAGAACTAAACGAGTATTTAAAATCAGAACTAGGGGAAGTGTCTTCAAGCATGTAAAGATCTCCTTTAGTTACTCCCTTTCCGATAAACTTATGGCTCTCAATATCCTGAAACTTCACATCATTTGGACTGAATATGACATTACAATGCAAATCAGTGGTACCTCTTTTAACTGATAGAAGATTAGATGTGAATTCAGGCATGTAAAAGGCTTTAGACTCCTTGTCAAACAATTTCAACTTGCATATTCCTCTTATGGCTACTCTATCACCATTAGCAATCATTAGATGACCATGAGCAGGTTCTATATCCTTTATCAGATTATCATCACTAATCATATGGTGAGATGCTCCTGAATCAACAACTAAAGGTTTACTAGTGTGATGAATATGATAAGAACTAGGCTATTCAAGTTCATGCTCTAAAAGATGAAGTTTCTTAAGCTAACTAGATGCAGCAGTATGAGAGTTATTTCCATGATCCGGGATACTAAGCAATTTATAGGCAGCATAGGATTACCCTAGGGGGTTACCGGATACATTACCATTGTCCTTGAGAGCTTTGATGAGGGCATCAATGTCAGACCTCCTGACCAGCTCTTGCTCCATGCTCTTCAAGGTAGTGTGTTGGGATGCCTAGGCCTTTCCTTCTCCTTCTCGTGTGGTTGAACCAGCTCCGGATGAACCACCAGCTTCACTTGCTTCTGTTGAAAGGTGGGCTCTTGCATCATGATCCTTCACGAACTTTTCCGGCTTGAGATGGGGATGGAGAATCCAGCACTGGCTCCTCTTGGGAGCCGGCTTCTTGCAATGATCACAGTTGCCTCCAAACCTCCTATCTTCACCACCTCTTCTTTCATCAGGCCTGTACATAGCTTTGTTAGCTTGAACAGCCTCAGCCTTGTTGGCCAGGGACAGCTCCCCCTTACCACCGAACAACCCCAAGGACCCTTCCTCCTTTTGGATCTGAGCACAAACTTCCTCCAAAGTTGAGAGCATTGGGGACCTCAGTATGTGTTTAATAAGATCGTTGAAGGTAGGATTCAAAGTCAAAATTAACCCACACACCTGATCTTGTTCCCGCCTCTCCATGAGTGTGTATTGATCAGTTGTGTTGGGTCTAAGCATCTCCAGTTCGGACCACAAGGCCCGGAACTTTCCCAAGTGTTTGGTGAACTCAACATCTTCTTGAACAAGGGTGTTAATGTCTCTCTTGAGCTCAAAAACACTCGTCTCAGATTAGAAGTGTTGCCATAGATCTTCTTGAGTGTCTCCCACAGGTCCTTTGGAGTCTCTGATGAGGACATTCAACCAGAGCTTGAACCAGACCTAACTGAGCCTGATATCCAAGACATGATCAGCAAGATAACTAAGGCAGAGACGGTTCAAGAAGTGCCAGTAACAACCGTATACAAGGAGCTATAACAAGACAAAGAGCTAAGATACTTCAACATAAGTTTAATGAGAGCATGATACTTGCTTCTGATCTTGAACAAGTTAACACCACTAAAGAAGCTACTGATTATAGCACCAAGATGGATGCCCTGAATATGGGAGAGCCAAGCTTGAAGGGTGATGGACCGGATGAACATACCAAAGCATCAAGAGGAGATCCCTGGCCACTCATTCCGAACCACAGCCATAACAACCTGATGATCATTACCATAGAAGACCAATTTTCCTAAAAAGACACTTGGACTGATCAAGTAACTAGGCCAAGCTCCTTGTGTGTGATCTTTTCCTTTCTCTTGGTTTTGTCCCAGTGGGTTTTACGGAGGAAGGTTTATAATGAGGCCAGAATCTGCTTCACATATTTCCTAGATACTATCTCGGTCCATGGCTATGAAGAATGATGTCATTTTTTGTATCTTTCCATTTTTAAACTATAGTTTTTATTTCTTAACCTAAAGGAGCCTGTTCCTTTGGTCCTAAAAGTTTTGCACGCCCCCTTTCTTTGGGCAGTAGTGAATAAACAGAAAACCTTTTCTTCGGAAACCCTAGAAATATCTCTCTAGAATTCGCCTCTCTTCTCTTTGCCTTGTGAGACCAGTACCTCCACGGCCTAGAGAAACCTTGTGTTGTATCACGAGACCCTCCATCCCTCGTGTGGTGCACTTCAATCCATCAAGTTACTTCTGTCCAGATTCTTTTGGTTGATTAGATCAATCCAAACGAGTCACCCCTTGTGTAGATCGGCTCTTTCTCTTGTACTAAGGATCATACAGCCTTTGATAGCTTAGGCTTGTATCTTTTCTGGTATCAGAGCTGAAGTTCCTTCAGCATCAGGTCGTTTCTATCCATTATACATCTTTGTTTCATCTGTTTGCATCCTTTAAATCGAAAAAAAATCATAAAAATTGTTTGTTCTTCATTCATATAGTTTTTATTTGCATAAACTTATCATAAAAACCTATAAAAAGTTGAGTTCATCCTGTTCTTGCTCCTGTCGAGTTTAGTTGTGTCTTAGATCCATATTTCTGCAAGGAGATTCATAAAAACGTGTTTAAGAAGTTGCATATCCGGTTTTCCTTTTTTGGTCGATACTTTTTCCATTCTTGGTCTAGCCTTTAAACCCTTTCCAATTAATTTTGCTTGCAGAACACTTTTTCTTTTTTTTTCTTCATATTTCTGAAATTTAAAAACCAAGAAGACAAAAAAAAAGTAATTTAACTTTTTACTTATTGCTTTCAAGGTTTACAAAAAAAGGAGAAACATTCTTAATTCCTATTCTTGTCTTTCCTTTTATTAACTCGAGCAGAAACTTAGGTCTTATTTGTTTCTTGTTAGGTTAATCGACAGCAGCCATGGGAGAAGCAACTGAATAAGTCGCCCTCATGCAGATGTTTGCAGCCTTGAGAGAAGACATGATTGCAATGCGCCAAGACCTTGGAGATAGGCTAACTAGGGTCGAGCAAAGACCAACAATGCAAGCAGTCCAGAATGTTGATAGGTTCCTCAATCCGAACCAAGGCAACAACAGAAGAGAAGGTGTGCACAACAATGACAATCCGGAGACTAGTACACGGAATCAACAGACTGATGAAGACACTGGCCAGCAACGTGTCCCTAATCCGACCCAAAGAGCAGGCCTTCAGCCAGATGACTATGGTGATGAGGAAGGAGAGGAGTTCATGCCCCCACCTAGAGTTCCTCGACGGCAAAACAGGCACCAAGAGTTTGAAGAAAAGGACTACTTACCTCCCTTGAGAGCTCCTCGCCAACAGAACCACCACCAAGGGTGGGAACACATCAAGATGGAAGCCCCAAACTTTGCTGGAAAGGTTGATCATGAAGTTTACCTTGACTGGGAAAAGAGGATGGATGATATCTTCAACTATTACAACCACCCTGGTCCCAAACGAGTTGCTCTAGCAGTAGCTCAGCTCACGGACAATGCTCTTTCCTGGTGGGATAGATTGTGTACAGATAGAAGGAGAAGTAATCTGAGACAACTAGACTTTTGGTTAGACATGAAGGACGCAATGAAGCAGAGATTTGTTCCACAACACTTTCACCGAGATCTACAGAGGAAGTTCAGATCACTTAAGCAGCTCAGAAAGTCAGTGGAAGAGTACTATGAGGAGTTTGAGAAGCTGAGAAATCGCCTGGACCTTAATGAGGATGAAGAGGCTACTATGGCTCAGTTTATTGATGGACTACAAGATAGGATAAGCTGCAAGGTTGACAGGCAGAGTTACACTGATATGAGGGATCTCTTTCACCTAGCTGTCCAAGCAGAGCAACACATCAAGAAGAAGAGCTCCAAAAGCAAGTCTCAATCCACCTGGAACCCAAGCAACAGCAACTACAACAAACCAGTGGACAAGGGAAAAGGAATTGAAGGGGATAACAGACCTAAGACTCGTCCCACTGAACCCAACAAAGACACCAGAGCAGAACCAGGGAAGAACACTAACCCCCAGCGTTCCAGAGACATTACCTGCTTCAAGTGTAGA
Source organism: Moricandia arvensis (assembly GCA_905132765.1). Lineage (NCBI taxonomy): Eukaryota > Viridiplantae > Streptophyta > Magnoliopsida > Brassicales > Brassicaceae > Moricandia > Moricandia arvensis. The sequence continues at coordinate 38,385 of CAJHQP010000138.1, forward strand.
GGCCGAGGACATATGGCAAGAGAATGTCCAAACCAGAGGGTCATGATGCTCACTGAAGATGGTGGTTATGAGTCTCATGATGAAGATGATCCGTTGGTTCAAGAAAAACTTGGAGATATTGAATATCCAGACGTGGGAGAGAGCTTGATGATCAGGCGTGTGCTTAATGTGCAAATGCAACCAGCTGAGACCATCCAAAGAAAAAACATATTCCACAGCCGATGTACCATCAGAGGCAAGGTATGTAATCTCATCATAGATGGTGGGTCTTGCACCAATGCTGCTAGTGCTTATATGGTAGATAAACTTGGTTTAGAAAAGACTAAGCATCCGCATCCATATAGACTAAGATGGCTAGATGATAAGGTTGAGTTACAAGTTAAAGAACAAGTTAACATTCCATTTAGCATTGGTAAGTATCAAGATGCAGTAACATGTGATGTAGTACCTATGCAAGCAGGGCATGTATTGTTAGGTCGGCCATGGCAGTGGGATCGAGAAACTAAACATGATGGTAGGTCTAACATGTACACTTTCATGTATGATAAGCGCAAGGTTAGCTTAGTACCTCTCACACCAGCACAAGTTCATGAATTGCATTTACAAATGGCTAAAGAGAAAGAGAAATCTGTTACGTCTAATTTTCTTATTAGGCCTAGTTATGTCATGAAGGCTGCTGCTACTAAACACACAATGCTACTAATGATCTTTAAGGAGCTTTTGAGTGCAGGTTCTGATGAGGTTACACTTCATCCAGAGATTACTAGGCTTCTTGACAGGTTCAAAGATGTGTTTCCAGAGGAGATCCCAGCCGGTTTACCACCACTTAGAGGCATAGAACACAAACTAGATTTCATACCAGGAGCTGCTTTACCAAACAAACCAGCCTATAGGGTAACCCTGAGGAAACCAACGAGTTAGAGAGACAAGTTCATGACCTATTAGACAAAGGATATGTTAGGGAAAGCCTTAGTCCTTGTGTTGTACCTGTCCAATTAGTACCAAAGAAAGATGGAACTTGGAGGATGTGTGTAGACTGTCGTGCCATAAACAACATCACCATTATGTATAGACACCCCATACCTCGCCTAGATGACATGCTAGATGAGCTAAGTGAAGCCACAATATTCTCTAAAATAGACCTTAAGAGTGGGTACCATCAGGTGAGAATGAAAGAAGGTGATGACTGGAAGACTGTTTTCAAGACAAAGCAAGGTTTGTATGAATGGTTAGTGATGCCATTTGGACTCACCAATGCCCCTAGCACCTTCATGCGCCTCATTAATTACATTCTTCGACCATACATCAGTAAGTTTGTTGTGGTTTACTTTGATGACATTTTAATTTACAGTACTTGTTTATTTGATCATGTGACACATCTTGAGCAACTACTAGAGACACTTCGGCAAGAAGGTCTTTATGCAAACCTCAAGAAGTGCACCTTCTGCACTGATAAACTTGTCTTCCTAGGTTTTGTTGTGAGTTCACAGGGATTACAGGTTGATGAGGAGAAGATAAAGGCAATACAAGACTGGCCAGAGCCCACAAACATTAGCCAAGTCCGGAGTTTTCATGGTTTAGCCAGCTTCTACAGGCGTTTTGTTAAATACTTCAATAGTATAGCTGCACCACTCACTGCCGTAGTAAAGAAGAGTATTGGGTTCACATGGGAAAAGGCTCAACAAGAAGCTTTTCAGACCTTAAAGGATCGCCTAACCCATGGCCCGATCCTAGCTTTACCTGACTTCAACAAGACCTTTGAAGTGGAGTGTGATGCATCAGGGATTGGGATTGGAGCCGTGTTGATTCAAGGAAGGAAGCCAGTTGCTTATTTCAGTGAGAAGCTAGGTGGAGCAGCTCTCAACTATCCGACCTATGACAAGGAGCTGTATGCTCTAGTGAGGGCCTTAGAGACATGGCAACACTACCTGCTATCTAAGGAGTTTGTGGTCCATACTGACCATCAGACTCTAAAGCATCTAAGAGGCCAGACAAATCTTAAGAAGAGGCATGCCCGCTGGATGGAGTTTATAGAGACCTTTCCTTACATCATCAAGTACAAGAAGGGAAAAGAAAACATTGTAGCTGATGCCCTTTCAAGAAGATATGTTTTGATTCCCACAATGGAAGCCAAGGTGATGGGGTTTGAATTCATGAAGGATCTATATGGAGGAGATCCGGATCTTGCTGAGATCTATTCTAGTTGTACCGGAGGTACACAAGGGAAGTTCTACTTACATGAGGGGTTTCTATTTAGGGCAAGAGACTGTGCATCCCTCAGTGTTCACTGAGAGACTTGATCACCAGAGAAGCTCATGGAGGAGGGATCATGGGACATTTTGGAGTGGATAAAACCTTAGTTGTGGTAAGGGAACATTTCTATTGGCCTCATCTCAAGAAGGCAGTAGAATCCCATTGTGCAAGATGTGTAACTTGCAAGAAAGCTAAGTCCAGAGTACAACCCCATTGTCTATACATGCCACTACCTATTCCCACTGCTCCTTGGGTGGATATCTCCATGGACTTCGTACTAGGCTTACCCAAGATTCAACATAAGGATTCAATCTTTGTTGTGGTGGACAGATTCTCCAAAATGGCACACTTCATACCTTGTGCCAAGGTTAATCCTTAGATGATGCTCTGGAACAGATGGGATAATCCTTGCAGAAACGAATCAAAAAGACTCAAGTTTCTCAGAGAACCAAATCCGGATATTACACACCAGCAACCTTCAATTCGTCCAAAGACAAGAGAGAAGAGAGAAAAGGGTTTTCGATAAAAAGACTGCTTATTTTAGAACGAGTCATGGGACATTCTGGAATGGCTAAGGCATCTTCATCAGCTGGTTTGTCCATGGGTGCATTCCTGGATACATCCTCTTCCTTGTTGCGCTGGTTCATGCTCACGTCACATTCATTGGTGCTTTCCATGATCACATCATCCCCTCCCTCTTCAAAAAGATTTGTCCTCAAATCTGTTTTACCTGCAATAGAGGGAACCAAATCAGTAACATCAAAGTTTAAAATCAGATTACACTTACCTTGCAAGCCTCTTTGATAGGCATTGTTGCTGACTGGTTTGGATATGTAGAAGGCATTGATCCAATTAGTCATTACTCACTCAAACCTGATACATGGAAACAAAGCAAGTTAGCACATGAAAATTTATCAAAGAGTAATAATCATATCCCAAATTCATTTTTGTTCGGTTTTGGCTTGTCTGCTGCATCTGGTGGTTCTTCTTTGATGAGGATGAAGCCAGTGAAGTCTTGGTGCATATCCTGATCCAAATCAGGTGGCTTGAACCGCTTGTGTTCCACATGCTTGTTCTTTCTCCTTGTATGCTTCCAAGCTTCATCTTAATCTGCACATGGCTCTTTTGACAAAAACAAGTGCATCATATCTGTGTAATAGATAAAAGAACTCTTGAAAACATGATCACTTACCTTAGCATGCTCACCTGGTCCCATATATAGGACTGAGATGTTCTAAACTCAGATAATTCAGAATAAAGTAAGTGTAGGTGTACCGGAGTTGTAGAATCAGTAACTTTCAACTCTAACTTGGTTTTAGCCTCCAACTGGTTTCTTGTAGATGTAGGAAGGACTAAGAATGTGGGACAGGTTGATTCATAGCTTATATCCTTCTTTCCGAAGAGTGTACACCTCAAAACAGTTTGTCCTGTACCAACAGCAAGCAAATCAGGTTTCATGTTCTTCTTTGAGTTTAGATAGTTACCTCGGGTTGGTTTCTTTGGAGATTGCTGTAGACTAAGTTGATCTGGTGGTTTCTCCTTGATTTGAGAAGAAAACATGAGTTCTTCTCCTGATCCAGTAATCACTTCACCATTGAATCTAGTGAATTGTTCATCTCCAATCATAGTTTCATAATCTCTGCAATGGTACTGAAGTTGCTGCACATCTGGTGGCTTCCATATCTTGATATGGTCAAGATGCAAGTCTTTTGGATCAACTTCCAACTCCTTATGACCCCATCTGGTTCTAGCATGAACAGAGCACTCTCCAAGGATGATAGTATTGTGGTCATATGCTCCAGGTCGCCACGAGTAGGTCTGTAACCTTCCAGCACAATCAGATATAAGTTTCTCTTGGGAAAGATCCAAACCGACATGTTTTGCAAAACTAGCAATATCTTGATGATCAGGTGTCCATTTGCTGCGTGGTCGGGTTTGTTGGATCCATGACTGAATTGAATTCATTCTCCATTTGGATTCATAGTGAAAACCTTGCTGAGCTGAGACGTGCAACACCTTATCTTCAAAGGATGAGAAATCAACAAAATCAAATGTTGATGCACCTGAATTCTTCTCAATCAGTTTGATATTGTTCCTGTGACTCCTCAACTCTCCTCCAGGTTCAAATACAACATGATTCCAGCCCAATTCATGTTTTGAAAACTCCGTAGCTCTGATCTTGTTCCAAACAAAAGGACTGATCAGAAAAGTACCCAAGAATGTCTTTTGGAAATCACATGGATCAAAGACAATCAGTTGTATCATTCCATGATCTGCTTGTGGTTCCTTGGGTGCCTCCTCTTCTATTACATTCTGTATGAAAGGAACAATGACGTCCTGAACTGGTTGCTATTCTTTCTGAATGACAGGTGATGATTGGCTTGATCTTCTTGAATAGGTGCAGCTGATTCCGTTCTGCCACTTTGAGTTCTGAAACAGCAGTTAGTGGTTCTTGTTGCTGTACTTCAATGGATGGACGTGTGAAGTTGGTCCTCCTGAGTTGCTTCTCCACATTCTTAAACACTTGATACATCTCTTTATTGTCATTCTCAGTCAAACAGAACTGCTTAACATCCATGGATGGCTTAGAGACTCTCTTCTCCTTGCTGTAACAGGTTGTTGCCTTGCTAGATATGACTTCCTTCATAGGAGACTTCAGGGAAGTGTGGCGTTTGGATGCATACTTGTCCCTTAGTAACAACTTCAAACTCTCCCAAATGGTGACAGTTGGTTCCTTGTAAAACATGCGATCATCGTCCTCTTGCAACCACCACTTATAAGCATTTCCTTTGAGTTGAGAAATTGCAAAGGCTAATCTTTCTTCCTTTAAGATTCTGTTGTAACGCAGCCACTTATCCATTGTTCTTTCCCACTCTAGATAGTCACCTTTTCCTGAAAAAGCATAGAGTCGAATATCAGTAAGTGGTTTATAATCAGAACAAAGATCAATTGATTTAGGAGTGAGAGAAGGTTGGTGTGGTCTGCTCCATGTGTTGGCTGGTTGCTTGAAGTGTGGCTCTCCACGACCAGCATCTCCGTCTTGGTACCACTTAGGCTCAAGACTTTGATTGTGCATCCTCCTTTTATATTTCGGCTGCAGGAACTCTTGTCGAAATTCATCAAGGCTAGCCTTCATCTTCTGTTGCAGTTGAGCATTCATAGCCTTAAGTAACAGTTTATCATTCTTGCAGAATTCTCCTTTGTGCTCCTTCGCCATTGTTCCTGAGAAACAAAAGAAAAGAGAACCAGTAACAAGTTCTAGATAAAGAACAAACAGAACACAAAACAGATCACAAAACAGAAACAAAAGTTAAGATTTTTATTTTTTCATTTTAGGTTTTCGAAAACAGATTCAAGTGAACAACGCAGGAAAGCACTTAACAACAGGAAATGAACTTCAAATATAATTAGACAGATCAAGAGACAAAGCAAACAACAAACACAGCAAATAGAACAGATTGAAGAACGCAAACTCTACTTAAACCCTAATAGCGAAAGAATCAAACTTGTAACGTAACCAGAAAGGATTCGAAAGGGTTCTTATCAAAAAGAGATCAAATCTTGCAGTATTATCAGATTTCAACATAACACAAGTAGATCTATCAATACTAGACAGGATTAAGAGCAGATCAATAATAGAAACAACAAGAACAAGCGAATCAGATTGAAACTTAACAAGGAAGATGAAAAGATCAATTTCAAATCGAAACAGAACACTGATCAATCACTTTTCAAACGAGAATATGGAAAGAAAACAATCAGATTCGTGATCAAAACACTCAAAGTTAATAGATTTCAACAACAGAAACACATATCTGATCAAAACACAACAGAATATGAAAAGACAAAAACGAAAATCTATGACAAATCGAATACTTCCCTTCCAGAGTTGCTCTGATACCACATAATAAGATCCTAGGATGATGCTCTGGAACATATGGGATAATCCTTGCAGAAACGAATCAAAAAGACTCAAGTTTCTCAAGGCATGTGGATTGAATGGTGACATAAGAGGGATGGCTCGACTCTTGATACTCCAAGGCTTTCTGATCCAGATATTACACACTAAATCAGAGAACCAAAGCCGGATATTACACACCAGCAACCTTCAATTCGTCCAAAGACAAGAGAGAAGAGAGAAAAGGGTTTTTGATAAATAGACTGCTTATTTTAGGATGAGGGATGCAAGGGTTTAAATAGAAACCAAGGAACACGCTCCTTAGGTTTTGAAAACTTAATAACATAAAAACTATAGATTAAACATAACATAAGGTAAATAGATAGAGTAGTCTTCTTAGGCTTGGACCGATATTAGCACCTAGGAGATGTGTTAAAGCAGCTTGTGGCCTCGTTAAAAACCTTCCTCCGTAAAACCTCTTTGGGAAAAAACTGAGAGCAAGGAAAAGAGCACACACAAGTACTTTACCTAAGTACTAAATCAGCTAGATGAGGAGATAGATTGAAAGGTGATCAAGGTATCTTAGATCATCAAGCTTTGTCCAAGATCTTCTTCTCGTTTCCATACGAGTCTAAGTAATCCTCTAATGGTTCCATTTAGTTTCTTGATTCTAGAACGAGTCATGGGACATTCTAGAATGGCTGAGGCATCTTCATCAGCTGGTTTGTCCATGGGTGCATTCCTGGATACATCCTCTTCCTTGTTGAGGTGGTCCATGCTCACGTCACATTCATTGGTGCTTTCCATGATCACATCAAAGGTGAATGATGCATCTAAATCGATGATCTGTTCTTTAAACAGGTGGTACGCTTACATGGAGTCCCATGGACCATAGTTTTTGATCGTGATAGCAAGTTCTTAAGTCATTTCTGGAGGACCTTGTGGAAGAAGATGGGAACAAAGCTGCTATTCTCCACCACACGTCATCCCCAAATGGATGGGCAGACTGAAGTAGTAAACAGGACCCTCTCTACGCTGCTTAGATCCACCATTGGGAAGAATATGAAGAACTGGTTGGACTGCATTCCATTCATAGAGTTTGCATACAACCGGGCTCAGCACCCAGCTACTAAGATGTCACCTTTTGAAGCTGCTTATGGTTTCAACCCTAAGACCCCTTTAGACCTCAAGCCATTACCACCAGCTGAAGTGATTAGTCTAACCGGACAAGAAAAAGCTGAGTATGTAAGGGAGTTGCATAAGAAGGTTAAGGAGAATCTGGAAAAGAGAATTGAGCAGTATGTCAAGCATGCCAACAAAGGGCGCAAAGAGATTGTGTTTGAACCAGGAGAGTGAAAGTTTTCAGAGTGCAAGTGCTTGAGTGATGAAGAACAGGGATGAGATGATGCGGATGAGACTTGATGAGAATGAGAGAGAGACTTATGAGAATGATGAACTGATTCGTGAGAGTAATGGAGAGATTAAGAGAGTATATTAGAGATTAGGAGACTTGGTAACGAGAGATTTGAGAATTGAGGGAATAATAGACTTAAGAGATTATGAAGGAGAGAAACTCTCTGCTTATTCATTAACCATCGAAATACAAGAGTATAAATAGGAAAGAGAGCGACAATAGGGTTTACAAAATATCATAGAAGGTAAAGAAAGAGGTTCCTCGGTTTGAAATGAGTGAACCAGAGGCTATACAATTTCGGAGACAGCCTGGCTGGTCAAGGGAGTAACTTGGCTGAGAATCGGCCACCAAGGTGCATGAATCAATCCAGCGATCCGTCGAGGTTCAGTCTCCTTCCTTTCCAGTCTGGAAAGGAAAAACCTTATCCATAAACGGTCAACACAAGCAGCATCTCGCAGATGCCTTCAAAGATGCCATTCTGATCCACTCTTCTTCCACAAACCATCCGAGACTCCTTCTTCTCCATTCAAGCTTCTCTATGAATTGGGATGCAAGGTAAGCCATGGGAGTGTACAGATTTAGGGTTTGGTCCGTACACTTTTGCCCTATTTTTGAACAAACCCAAAATGTCTTAAAATGGTCGCGAATAAAGTTTTCCGGGTCGGCTCGTCCGTACGGCCGTACAGTACGGACGCCCTAACTTTGCACATCGACCCAATTGAGCCAAACTTCTCCCAAGCCTTCTTCCTTCATAGTAAACCCCTCTTGAACCTTGTTCTAGCTCTGCATAAGCTTCTGGACCGTCCTTAGACCTTGATCAGTCTCTAAGTGGGTTTTGCCCAAGCTTTGCACATTAACCTTTAGTAAGATGGTTTATCACTTCAGGTTAACACTCCCCCTCAAGCTTGACCCTATAGATCCTGAGTCAAGCTTGGAACCCTGAATTCCCTCCTCATTAAAACCTTACCAAAGAAAACCCTCCTTAGGGATAAAACCTTGGCAAGGAAAAAGAGTAAGTTCCTTCAAGGCCTAGGGATTGGCCATTGAGCCTTTGTGTCTTAGAACCAGTGTGGTTGGACACAAAGGACTCTGGATCGTGGCCTAAACTCGTGCAGCCAACAACACAAGGCTTGCACACTCATAGAACTCGGCTTGACCTCTTCATAGACCCGGTTTGGGTCTCCCCCTCTCAACTGACTTCAAGGCCACCTTAGAGAAGCTAGAAAACGACCATGATCATCTTCTGTGAGGCTCAAGCACTGGTAATGGTACCTGATACATTATCCCTAAGGTGCATTAGTACTTATCAAGATTAGGCAAGGCTCAAAGTTTAAACAAAACCAGAGATTCTAGCAACTTACACAATCTTCTAAATGAAGCAAGATATCAATGATGATTTCAACTAAGGCTCAAGCACTAGAACTTATTCCATTTAACAATCAGAACAAATCTATTCAATCATTTTAAGAACCATAGAAATGATGAATGACTTGTAATAGATTGAGTTCAAGTTACTTCCCTTTTGTTTGGATGAGGAGTGACTGTATTGTCACTTGAATTCCTCACCCTTGGCCGGTTGCAACCTCTTCATGGCAACACCAACTTGATGGGAGGTTGTGTGGAACCTTCAGCTTTAGTTTTCAATCACCTCACCACAGAGGCCGCATTGAAACTGAGCTTTCATGGACACACAACCAAGACTGCTCTGAACAGTCTCTTTGCATAGACATGCCACTGCCTAGACCCGGTTGGTTGATCCTTTGTTGAAGTCCTTGCACGGCTTGATACTGGACCGTGTATCATGTATATTTAGACTCCCCCTCAAGCTTAACTCCGAGACTATGGGAGGAGCTAAGCTTGTGAGATGAGTGTATACAGTTCCATGGTCTTAAGGAACCATCAGTCTTTACAAGACTTGATGTCCTAACCCTTGTGAGTTTTGGCTCTCTTCCTTATACCAGGAACAAATGGTGTTTGAATCACCTTAAGAGCCCTCACAAGGTAGTCTCTCATTGTATTATATCCCACTCTACACTTCTTGTAGACTTTGGGACTAACATGTCCAAGTGGTATCATACAATGGCATCAACCTCTCACTGCATACTCAGTCGCACTACACTTCCTATAGTTTGGGGACTGACTCATCCAGTGATGATATGCAATGGCAATAGACAATTCTCTTGTCACCTTGGTTTGGTTTGTCACTGTATCCTGAGTACCTAACATCACCACAACTCAATGCAAGATTAGATCATCCCATTTGGACCAAACCAAGATCACACATCCGGCTTGATCACCAATTCCCCAACAAACTATGATCTTGGAACAAGCTAATCACAGGAACAACATCAAGCATTTTCAATCACTAAAGTGCAATGTATGCTTTTAACAATACACTGACACTTTAGGCTTTAATTTCATGCAGCAAAATATGCAACAACTCAACAATACTATATGAATTCAATAGGTTCAATCTGAGAGCTACAAGGGACTATGCACACCAGTTCCAATCAAAACCAATGATGCAAGCCACACTCATGCCTTAAACTAAGGCATTAGAACCAATATGCAACCGGATTGAACTTAGACAAAATGAGATATGCTCATGCAAAACAGATTATCAAAACCATGAAACAAGAGCTTAGACAACTTCTAAATGCTTCAAAACAACCATGATGGATAAGCTATGACAAAAGCGACCAGGAACACACTACAATGCAATAAACAAGCCAGGAGATCCTGGGACACAAACACAACTCAAATGCGCAACTAAACAAAGACACAAGCTCTTATTAAGGGTTTAGGAGGTTTCCTTACAACCCAAGGAATCCGAGCTGATTACTTGAACCTCCATGGACACGGCTCATCTGAACTTGGCAGGTTTGAGATGTGGGTTAAGCACCCAACACCTCTCCTTGGTGTGTCCATCCCTCTTGCAGTGTTCGCACTTAAGACCCCTCCTGTCCTCCCTCTTGTAAGCCTCCTTGTTGGACTGAGGATCTGCTTCAGCTTGTGATGCAAGGAGAGGACTCTCCTTTGCTTCAAACAATCCGTGTGAACCTTCCTTCTTTTGGACTTGGGAACACACCTCTTCAAGCATGGGAAGCTTCTCAGACCTTAGGATATGCTTGATAAGGTCATTGAACGTAGGACTGAGGGTCAAGAGCAGACCAAACACCTTGTTTTGCTCCCTTCTTTCATTCAACACTCTGGATCAACAGATTGAGGTCTCAGCATCTCTAGTTCAGACCAAAGGGCTCTAAACTTTCCCAAATGAACCGTGAACTCCTCATTCTCTTGGGACAGGTTGTTGATGGCTCTCTTGATTTCAAAGACTCGGCTGAGGTTAGAGATGTTACCATAGATCTTGTTTAAGGTTTCCCAAAGTTCTTTAGCACTCCCACAGTATGAGTAGGATTCAAGGATAGATCTTTCTAAGGAGCTTGGGAGAAAGGTCAAGACCAGGTAGTCATCTTGCTGCCACTTCTCTTCCGAGACAGTAACAGAACCAGTATCACCGCTGGATGAACTCTCTTGAGAGGCGACATATTTGGAGGAGTTTGGAGCACCTGAGATGCAATGGCTCCATAACCCCTTTCCACCAAGGGCTGTCTTCACCAGGCGTGACCAGAGAAGGTAGTTGGGACCTTTGACGATGACCAGAATGACAATGGCTCTAGAGGACTCCATCTTGAGGTCGGATATGAGCTAAACTGTCTTCTTTGTCTTCAAAGGTGAGGTCTTTAGATCCGGATGAACTGGATCTGTAAAGGAGAGAACTTTTGAGCTTGTGACTGAAATGAAAGCTTCACCATGAGACTGAGCAACCTGGCTCTGATACCATGAAAGTATTCAGAGTACAAGTGCTTGAGTGATGAAGAACAGGGATTGAGATGATACGGATGAGACTTGATGAGAATGAGAGAGAGACTGATGAGAACTTGGTAACCAGAGATTTGAGATTAAGAGAGTATATGAGAGATTAGGAGACTTTGTAACCAGAGATTTGAGAATAGAGAGAACAAGAGACTTAAGAGATTATGAAGGAGAGAAGCTCTCTGCTTATTCATTAACCATCGACATACAAGAGTATAAATAGGAAAGGAGAGCAACAATAGGGTTTACAAAATATCAAAGAAGGTAAAGAAAGAGGCTCCTCGGTTTGAAATGAGTGAACCAGAGGCTATACACGTTTGGAGACAGCCTGGCTGGTCAAGGGAGTAACTTGGCTGAGAATCGCCACCAAGGTGCATGAATCAATCCAGTGATCAGTCCAGGTTCGGTCTCCTTCCTTTCCAGTCTGGAAAGGATGAACCTTATCCACAAACGGTCAACACTAGCAGCATCTCGCAGATGCCTTCAAAGATGCCATTGTGATCCACTCTTCTTCCCAAACCATCTTAGACTCCTTCTCCATTCAAGCTTCTCTATGACTTGGGATGCAAGGTAAGCCATGGGAGTGTACGGATTTAGGGTTTGGTCCGTACATTTTTTTCCCTATTTTTGCACAAACCCAAAATGTCTTCAAATGGTCGAGAATAAAGTTTCCCGGGTCTGCTTGTCCGTACGGTCCGTACAGTCCGTACGACCGTTACGAACGCCGTAACTTTGCACATCGACCCAATTGATCCCAAACTTCTCCCAAGCCTTCGTCCTTCATAGTAAACCCCTCTTGAACCTTGTTCTAGCTCTACATAAGCTTCTGGACCCTCCTTAGGCCTTGATCAGTCTCTAAGTGGGTTTTGCCCAAGCTTTGCACATTAACCTTTAGTGAGATGGTTTATCACTTCAGATTAATAGAGAGTGGGTTTGGTTACATATGAGGCAAGAAAGGTTTCCCAACCAGAGGAGTTCGAAGCTGAAATCAAGGGGAGATGCTCCTTTCCAAGTTGTTAAGAGGATCAACAACAATGCTTACCGTCTTGACATGCCAGGTGAGTTGAATGTGTCGTCAACCTTCAATGTTGCTGATCTATTTCCTTATTTTGCAGATGAACCAGTTTTGAGGTCAAAACCTTTTGAAGAGGGAGGGAATGATGAGGACATTCAACCAGAGCTTGAACCAGACCTAACTGAACCTGATATCCAAGACATGATCAGCAAGATAACTAAGGCAGAGACGGTTCAAGAAGTGCCAGTAACAACCATATACAAGGAAGCTATAACAAGACAAAGAGCTAAGATACTTCAACATAAGTTTAATGAGAGCATGATACTTGCTTCTGATCTTGAACAAGTTAACACCACTAAAGAAGCTACTGATTAAAGCACCAAGATGGATGCCCTGAATATGGGAGAGCCAAGCTTGAAGGGTGATGGACCGGATGAACATACCAAAGCATCAAGAGGAGATCCCTGGCCACTCATTCCAAACCACAGCCACAACAACCTGATGATCATTACCATAGAAGACCAACTTGCCTAGCAAGACTCTTGGACTGATCAAGTAACTAGGCCACGCTCCTTGTGTGTGCTCTTTTCCTTGCTCTTGGTTTTGTCCTAGTGGGTTTTACGGAGGAAGGTTTTTAACGAGGCCACAATCTGCTTCACATATTTCCTAGATACTATCTCGGTCCAAGGCTATGAAGAATTATGTCATTTTGTATCTTTCCATTTTTAAACTATAGTTTTTATTTCTTGACCTAAAGGAGCCTGTTCCTTTGGTCCTATTTATAAGTTTTGTACGCCCCCTTTCTTTGGGCAGTATTGAATAAACAGAAAACCTTTTCTTCAGAAACCCTAGAATTCTCTCTCTAGAATTCGCCTCCCTTCTCTCTGCCTTGTGAGACCAGTACCTCCATGGCCTAGAGAAACCTTGTGTTGTATCACGAGACCCTCCATCCCTCGTGTGGTGCACTTCAATCCATCAAGTTACTTCTGTCCAGATTCTTGTGGTTGATTAGATCAATCCAAACGAGTCACCCCTTGTGCAGATCGGCTCCTTCTCTTGTACTAAAGATGATACAGCCTTTGATAGTTTAGGCTTGTATCAATCTCGTAGTAGCTGTATGCCTCAAATATGGGTGGATCTAGAGATCCTTGAATCATGGTTAGCACCATCATGTCGTCTTGAGTCCACTTCTGTTGATCAGCTAAAGCAAGCTCCTTTTCGCCTTCTTCTTCACTAGCAACTGGTTTTGGAGCTTCATCTGAGATGTGACTCCACAAACCCTTGCTCCCAATCGCAGTCTTCACTAACCGAGACCACAACAGGTAGTTTCCACCACCTTTAAGAGTAACCAGAACAGCTATCATCACCTTTCTTCCTTCCATCTTCTAAACGACCTTTAAGAACCTAGAAAGTTTGAAACTTTGAGCTCGAAATGAAGCTGAAGGATAATCGATCTAAACACCAGGATATGAACAACCTGGCTCTGATACCATGAGATTTTAAGAGAATAAGAGGAGAGTATGTGAATCTAAGAGAGAAAGAGTGAAAGAGAGTGAGAGATTAGGGAGGCGATTGCTTGATGTTCTTGATGAACGAGAGAGAAAGGAGAGAGTAACTCGAGAATGAAATGTATTGCTTGATTAATGAACTGAGTCTCGTTTACAATATATAGAGAGTAAGGTCTAGGTTTAATCTGATCCATAAACGGTCCAAAGGGGTGTGGTGAGCAAAGGAGAGACGTGGACACTCTATCAAGGAGGCGCACTTGAAATTAAAATATACTTGGCTGAGAAGGCAAGTTGCCTTTGGCATCTTGACAAGATTCCTAGCCCTTTCCATCTCGAGCCAGCCTGTCTGGTCAAGCCTTATCCGCGAGCTCTTCCTTCTCTTTTTACCTAATAAGAACACAAGTTAACTTATCCTTTACCATCCCATTCGTTCACCTTGGTTACTCCTTTGCTTGTGACCCAAGTTTCTGTTCTCACTTGTACGGATATGGAGTTGTACGGCCTAGGACAATCCGTACAACTTTACCCTATTTTGTACATCTCCAGAAAGAAGTTATGGTCGAATTTAAACCGGTTTGGGTCGAGGGGTCCGTACAGTCGGCCGTACAGTCCGTACGGTCCGTAATGTCCGTACACTCGCCCTAACTTTGCACCAACCTTCATTTGGACCCCTTACTCAGTTTAAGACCTCTAACCTCTCTTCTTTATTTACTCAGATCAGCAATTCAATTTGTGATCGGTTCATCTACTCTTTGTTGTGATTGATCACTGTTCTTTGTTCTGAAAATCGATTGATCCTTCTATATACTTGTTCTAAAGCGATAGATCTCTGATTACTTTGTGGAAAGTTGATTGATTTAGAAGTTTTAATCACGGATCTTTGAAAATCTCTTCGAATACTTGCAGTTTACGTTACAAGTTTTGTGATCCGAAAATTGAAAAGCTCGTGTGTGTTTGATCTTCTCTTTTGATTCATTGATCATCCAATTGTATTAGATCCTTAGTCGATTGTGTCTTTGATTGTTTCTGATCTTTGTTTACTCATATCTTTTGGTGTGATCGATTTGAATCCTATTCCTTTCTGATCAAGTTTCTTATTTCGAAAATTTGTTCAAATAAAGTTGTTTCCTTTTCTCGTTTGATTAGAACTGTTTACTGGTTGAGTGTTTGATTTGTTCCAGGAAACAATGGGGAACGAATCAGATGAGAAGGCCGCACTGATGAGACAGAACAAGCTGTTGATGGAAGCCATGACCAATCAACTCAATCAGACTATGATCTCAACCATGGGAGACTTGATGAATGCTAACATAAAAGAGTTGCGAGATGAACTCATGCAAGAGATCAGACAAGCTACTGGTCAAAGCAATAACAATGAGCCAAGAAGGGAAAGGGCAAACCCAACACGTCAAGAACATGCTTCTTCTAAAGAGACTGATAACTACTATGAACTTTATCATAGTTCTACCTCTAGAGATAGTAGAAGAAGGCAGAGGCGTGATCATGATGGTAGGAGACATCAAAAGGATGAACTTGCTGGATTAAAACTGAAGATACCCCCTTTCCATGGCAAGGCTGAAACGGATGCTTATTTGGAATGGGAGAAGAAGATCGACCTGGTCTTTGATTGTCAGCAGTATACTCAAGCTCAAAAGATCCAAATAGCAGCCACTGGGTTCTATGATTATGCCCTGAGCTGGTGGGATCATTTGGTAACCACTAGGAGAAGAAACCAGGAGTATCCAGCTGAATCATGGCAAGAGATGAAATCCATCATGCGCAAAAGGTTTGTTCCAAGTCATTATCACCGTGATCTACATCAGAAACTAAGGAAGCTCACTCAAGGATCAAGGACCGTAGAAGAGTACTTTCAAGAGATGGAGCTATTGATGTTAAGAGCAAACATTTCTGAAGATAGAGAAGCCACTATGTCTCGGTTTCTAGGAGGACTCAACCGAGAGATCCAAGACAATGTTGAGATGCAACAATATGTTGAGCTAGAAGAGATGTTGCACAAAGCTATCCTTGTGGAAAAACAACTCAAGAGGAAGGGACACTCTCGTTCCAACTATGGAGCCACAAGGTATCTAACATCTAAAGAGGAGAAACCAGCCTACACTAAGGAGAATAAGCCATATCCTAAAGAAGAAAAAAACCAAGTGCCATCTTTAGGAAAGATAAACGAAAGGCCGAAGCTACCATTTCAAGAGCTAGGGATGTCAAGTGCTTCAAACGCCAAGGAACAGGGCACTATGCCAATAAGTGCACCAACAAACCCATCATGATCTTATTGGAGAATGAAGAGTATGAGTCTGAGGACTATAGGTCCGAGTATGATCATGAGGATTCTGAGGAAGAATGTGAGGAAGAACCAGTAAAAGGAAGATTGTTGGTGGCTACGAGACTCTTGAACCTACAAACCAAGACTAAGGAACTTGAGCAACGAGAAAACCTCTTATATACGAGGTGTTTGGTGCAAGGAAAGGTTTGTAGTCTCATTGTGGATGGTGGAAGCTGTGTTAACGTTGCTAGTGAAACAATGGTAAAGAAGTTGGGAATGAAAGCTCAAAGGCATCCAAAACCATACCGACTACAATGGCTCCAGGAGGAAGGTGAGATGAAGGTGTCCAGTCAAGTGATGGTGCCTCTAGCCATTGGAAGATATGAGGATGAAGTCATGTGTGATGTGTTACCAATGGAAGCATGTCACATCCTCCTTGGACGGCCTTGGCAGTCAGATAGGCGTGTGGTACATGACGGCTATACCAACAAGCATTCCTTTGAGTTGAAAGGAAGGTAAACTACGTTGGTACCTCTCACTCCTAAAGAGGTTCAACAAGACCAACTCCACCTCCAAAAGAAGAAAGAAATCGACCTCAAACCAGATCAAAACAAGCACATTAACTTCTATGCCAAACAGGGAGAAACCAAAAGAATTCTATACTCTCAAACTCCTGCTTTATTGCTTGAAATCTTTAGAGAATAAGAGAGTAGAGGTGATTGTTTAGACATAATGAAAGAAAAACTACGAGAATAGAGAGATTAAGAACAGATTTGTGTGGAGAGCCATTTCGGCTAAGAGAGAAAATAAAGAAGAGAACTGATTGATTCTTATTGAGACTCGACAAGGTTAATATATAGAAGAGCTACAAGGGTTTTCAGGAAAGCAAGGAAGAGTAAAATATGTGGACAGAAACTCTAGGTGCACTTTTCATCAAACGGTCGACCAAGGAAAGCAACAAGAAGAGCATCAGCATCTTTTGGAAGATGCTGATCACTTTCCAGCCTGTTTGCGCCTTATCCACACTGCTTTTTACCAGATGGATCAAGTGAAGGCACGGTAAGCGTCCCTGGTTACTTCTGGTTTGACCCGGATGAAGATTTTGCCTTTGTTTGAGTGTTTTGGTTCGACCATGATATGTACGGCCTGTACGGACATGGTCGACACAAAACCAACCAAATCCTTTCTCTTCTCGTCATTCTCCTCTACCCAATACTCCTCTAATATTTTAACTCCTCAGCACACCTCAACTCAACACTCCCCCTCAAGCTTGACCATGTGGAACAATTCGAGCTTGGAAGGCTATGAGGTCTTCCTCATAAAAAACTTCACCAAGTAAAACCCTTTTGGGATAAAACCTTGATGAGGGAAAAAGAGTAAAGACCTCATAGCAGAGGATTAGCTAAGTTGGGTTAGATCAATGAATCCCAACCGGCCATGGATGGACTCCATTGTCTTTTGTCTAGCTGCCTTAGTGAACACATCAGCTAGCTGGTCCTCACTTCTAGTATAGCAAGGTAAGATTACTCCTAAACCAATCATCTGCCTTACCTTGTGGCAGCCCACCTCAATGTGCTTGGTCCTCTCATGAAACACTGAGTTGGTTGCTATGTGGATGGCTGCTTGGTTGTCACAATGCATTGTCATTGGAGTGGACTGCTCAATACCAAGATGCTTCAAGATGCCTTTGATCCAGACAAGCTCATTTGTCATCTTCAGCATTGCTCTGTACTCGGCTTCAGCACTTGAGCAGGACACCACCTTTTGCTTCTTGCTCTTCCATGTAACTAGGTTCCCTCCAATGAATGTGCAGTAGCCTGTAGTGGACTTCCTGTCTGCTCTATCACCAGCCCAATCAGCATCACAGTAGCCAACTACTTCAGTATTGTTGTTGCATCCCATCCACACTCCTTGGCCAGGTGAACCATTCAGATAACTTAGGATCTGTTCCACCATGTTCCAGTGGTGCTCCTTTGGAATTTGCATGTGTTGCCTCACATGGTTCACAGCAAAACAAATATCAGGACGTGTGATGGTTAAGTATATTAGCTTACCCACTACCTTTCTGTAAAGCTTGGCATCATGAAATGGTTTGCTATCTTCTATCTCCCCCTCACGAGGAACCTTATACCCATCCTCCATAGGAATCTTTGCTATCTTCCCTCCAAGTTTACCTGCATCTTTCAAAAGATCAAGAGTATACTTCCTTTGGGACATGAACAACCCTTCCTTGGATCTACAAATCTCAATTACAAGGAAGTATTTCATTTCTCCCAAGTCTTTAATATCAAAAAAAAGATTTGAGATAATCCTTTGTATCTTTAATACCTTCTTTGTCACTCCCAGTTATGATGATATCATCAACATAGACTAGGAGGACAATGATACCTGATGTAGAGGTAAGGTGAATAGGGTGTGATCAAGCCCGGATATTATGAAGCCTCGGCCATTCAAGGTGGTGCTTAACTTGTGATACCAGGCTCTTGGAGACTGCTTCAACCCATAGATAGCCTTCCTTAATCTCAGAATATTCCCTGGTTTTACTAGACTCTCAAGTTCCGGAGGAGGATACCTATACACTTCTTCTTCCAATTCTCCTTGCAAGAAGGCATTCTTCACATCCATTTGCCATAGGTTCCATCCCAAGTTGGTTGCAATGGAGAGGACAATCCGAATAGTATGGAGCTTTGCCACAGGAGCAAAGGTGTCAACATAATCCTCCCCATAGATTTGGGTGAAACCTCTTGCAACAAGTCTGGTTTTCGTCCTTTCTATCTTCCCATTGGTTAGATACTTAATGATGAAGATCCATCTACTGGTAACTGCCTTATTCTCTTTTGGCAGCTCACTCTCATACCAAGTCTCATTCTTGATCATAGCACCTGCTTCATCATCTACTGACTTCTTCCATTCTTTATCATCCATAGCTTTCTCATATGATTTTGGAACTTGACTTCCATCCAGACTGATAATGAAGGCACAATGCTCTTTAGGGAACTCGGCAAAAGAGCATACAACTTGACTAGGGTATGCAAAGGCTTGAGCATTGTAGTAGACTCTAGTGTTCACCCAATTAGATGGATGTCTTCTTACTCTAGTACTCCTTCTTAATGGGGCTTGTACCTCCTCAACAGCTTCCCCATGCTCATCTTGGTCTTCTGGTTCAGGCACCTTATTTGCTTCCTCATGTTCCATCACCCCTTGATCAGGACTTCCAGCATTCTCGTCCTCTATGTTATCATTTCCTGGTTCATATCCCCCCTCATGATCAAGGTGGGATGGTTCTTCAGCTTCATGTGGTTTGGACTCCCTTTGCTGATCCTGGGTCAGATTGATCCAAGTCCTTCCATAATCATCCTAAGGCTTGTGGCCTTATCATATGGGTGAGCTAGATCCTTAAGATCTTCCCAGATCTTCTCTTCATAGTATCCCCTTGACTCTAGAAACTTGACATCCCGAGATACTAACAGCTTCCTTGTTGAGGGATCAAAGTATTTGTATCCCTTTTGAGTTGTGGAATAGCCGATGAACATTCCTTTAGTACTCCTATGTTCCTACTTGTTCCTAATTTCTCCTGGTACCAGCACATAGCATAGGCACCCAAACACTCTTAGATGATCCAACGAGGGCTTGACCTTTTTCAGGACTTCAAATGGAGACTGATCCTCTAAGACTCTGGTTGGTTTCCGGTTAATAAGATAGCAAGCAGTCATTACTGCATCACTCCAGAACCTCTTTGGAACATTGGTTTGGAACATCATCGACCTTGCTACTTCCATTAGATGCTTGTTCTTCCTTTCAGCCACTCCATTTTGTTGTGGAGGGTAAGGACAGCTCCTTTGATGTAGAATCACATGTTGAGCTAGATGATCTTTGAAAGCATGACCCATGTATTCCCCACCATTATATGATCTGAAAATCATAATCTTGACATTATAATGGTTAGCAACATAAGTCTGAAAAATTTTAAATGCATCAAGCACACTCTCTTTAGTTTTAATGAGTGTTACCCAGGTGTATTTACATTTCTCATCAATGAATGTCACAAAGTACTTATAATTCTCTTTAGATAAGCAAGGAGCAGTCCAAAAATCAGAATGAACAAGATCAAAACACTTCTCATATATGTTAAACCTGAAGTGATAATCTAATCACTAAAGGTTATGTTCAAAGTTTGGGCCAAACCTCTTAGAAGTTCTGTCAAGACTTAAGGAGGGTCCAGAAGACAATGCTGAGCTAGATAGAGCTTCAGGAAGGGTTTACAATGAAGGAAGAAGGCTTCGGTGAAGTTTGGAGTCAAATGGTCGATGTGCAAAGTTTGGGTTGTCCGTACCGTACGGCCGTACGGACTGTACGGACCGTACGGATGGGGCCGACCCGAAACTTCACTTTTCGACCATTAGAGCATAAATTGGGTCTGTGCAAAAATAAACCTAATCCGTACATATCCATGGAGGTTCCTTGGTGCACAAGGCAAGAAGAACCCTAGAAAGAAGAAAGGAAGAAGAAGGAAGAAGAGAGGAAGAGGAGGTGACCCGGAAGCATCTTGGAAAGCATCTGGCGAGATGCTCTTGTTGCTTACTGTGTGGATAAGATGCTGAAGGGATATTCTAGTCAAAGATGCTGATCCTGAATGGATAAGGCGAGCATGAACCTTGCCAGATCATTGGACTTGTGCATTGGCATTGCTGGATGGTTTATGGCCAAGTAAAGCTTAGGCTCGGCTAGACTGATCAAGGCTGTCCGAGCATGTGAGGATTCTCAACCACACAATTCAAAAAGAGGCTCCCTTCTTTCCTTGACTTCACATTCTTGTTGATTTCCTTGCAAACCCTAATGTATTGTCTTTGCTCTATTTAAACCATGTATTGTCGAGTATGAATGATAAGCAGAATAGGGGGTTTCCCCTTTCCTCTTCACTAATCTCTCTAATCTCTCTCTATTCTCCCTAATCTCTATACTCTCTCGTTTACTCTCTCTCTCTCTCATCAGTCTCACTCTCATTTCGACCATATCAAGCTCTCATCTTCCCCATTGGGGTTCCTCTCACTTACACAACTATAGCTCTGTAAAACTTTCAAGGTATCAGACCCAGGTTCATCAGAACCTGAGCTAAAGCTTCCGCAAACCTCACACTCTTTCTCATCTCAAAACCAAACCTTTGAAGACACATCCATCCGAGATCTGTTTCTGGAAGAAGAAGAAGCTTGAATCCGTGGAGTGTTCTCCTTGTCTCCCAGCCGTTCCTATCTGTACCAGATGAAGAAGACTTGTTGGAAGCAAAGGTGGATGAAGAGGCGTCATGAACCTTAACCAGATCCATCTTGTCTAAGAGTCATGTTCATCCGGGTTCCAAAGAAGATCATCCAGAAGGGCGAGCTGATAATATGAAGAAAGGAGGGGCCTTTTGAATTGGAGATACAAGAAGGTGGGCCTAGACTGAAAGAGAAGGAGTTGGGTGACGATTCAGACTCTCAGATCCAACAAAGTCCAGACCTTTAAGCCATTGGAGGTTCAAGGAATCAATCTGGTTCCTTGGTTGTAAGCTAATACTGTCCCTTCTTGATATTGAGTCTGATAATGACTGGTTGTGTGTTGTGTTGAGTTGAATAACCTGAGGATATGTTTAAGATTGGTAAATGAACTGAAAAGGATTTAGAATCTGTCCCACGATGCTTAAAGAGACTTGCTTGGTGTTTGAGATTATGCTTAACCTGATTTTAGTGAAGCTTGTTGCGGAGTTAGTAGCATGTCTAAACCAGCTTGCTTTCGTGAAATGAAATCGCCTAAGGTTGTTGCATAGAGACTGATGTTGTGTGATGATAATGATGCTTAATCCCAGATCTAAATGAATGTGTATTTGATAGTTTAAACCGGTTGCATTCATGAGTTAGAGACTGATTAAGGTTATTGCATATTGTCATCTTGTTGCTGCCTTATATTGATGCATCTAGATTCATGCCAGATGCAGATTAAGGAGTTTGAAAAATGCCTAAGTAGCTTGTCTTGAATCTGAAATGATCTTGCTTGTGCTTAGAGAGGTTGCTTGCAAAGATTATAACTTGATAATGTCTAGTTTAATCTGTTGTAGAGCTTGTGACATTGGTGATCAAACTTGATGATTAGTCAAGGTTTGATCCCAATGCTTGTGCCTTATCTTGCATGGAGTTTAAGTGATGTTTCAGGAGGTGTTCCAGTCCATCATCAATCCGGGTTCAAGAGGAAGGCAATGCCCATTGTTAGAACAATGGAAAGTGGCTGCTGGTGTGTGTGGGTGGAAACACAAGGCGAGGTCATCACCTAAGTCTTGAGGAGACTGGTGACCTTAAGGCACTGGTACTGAAAGGAAAGGGTTTATAAGTGGTTGCATGTGCAGTCCTTGGGATGTTGCACTCCTGATCTTAAAGCTCAAAACGGCTCACTTCAAGTTTGGACCTAGACTCAATCCAAGCTTGAGGAGGGGAGTTAAGTGAGCTACCTGAATATCCTAAGTACAGTGACCTATGTTCCTCCTTACAATTGCAAGCAAACAGAAGAAGGAGCCAACCGGGTCTAGGCAGTGGCATGCTTAGTCAAGAGACTGTTCAGAGCAGTCTTGGCTGTGTATGAAGAAGGATACTCTATCAAGAGCCAACCGGGTCTAGGCAGCGGCATGCTTAGTCAAGAGACTGTTCAGAGCAGTCTTGGCTGTGTATGAGGAAGGCTACTCTATCAATGCGGCTTCTAGAGTGAGGTGGTTGAAGAGATAGCTGATGAATCAACCAGCATTCCATCAAGTTGGTGAGTGATGAAGGAAGGTTGCAATGGTTTGTTCATTCCGGATCATGAAGCTTCAAACTGTCCAATCTTGTTCCTTTAAGAGGTGTCAAGCTTAAGGGGGAGTGTTGAAGAGCTTCAATGATCCGAGAGAGATCAGGCAGTGAGGGATTCAAGTGGCTGGTTAAAGCAAGCCACTCCTCACCATTTAGACAAGGGAGTAAACCTGAACTTATCTTTATATACATTCCTGTTACGTTTATCTCTTGAGGACTGATACACTTGTGTAATGATGTATCAGGTACTGGTTACTATATCAAGGATGATCTGGTGTGTCCGAGCACTTGAACCTATGAGGAGGATAGGTGAAAGGGGGAGAGACCAAGATCAGGCTGAGTTGAAGAGAACCATGGCTTGACCCTCACTGAAGATGATCAAGGCGTTTCCTAGCTTCTCTAAGATGGCAGTGAAGTCAGTTGAGAGGGGGAGACCTAAACCGGGTCTATGGAGAGGTCAACTAAAGATAATGAGTGCGCAAGAGATGTAGATCATTGCTGCACCAGTTAGGCCATGATCCAGAGTTCTTTTTGTCCACCACACTTGTTTAGACACAAAGAACTCAATGGCCAATCCCTAGGCCTTGAAGGAGCTTACTCTTTTCCTTATGAGGGTTTTATCCCTAAGGAGGGTTTTCTCTAATAAGGTTTTTAATGAGGAGTGACTTCAGGGTTCCAATCTTGACTCAGGATCTTTAGAGTCAAGATTGAGGGGGAGTATTAAACCTGAAGTTATAATCTAATCACTAAAGGTTGTGTGCAAAGTTAGGCCCAAACCTCTTAGAAGTTCTGTCAAGACTTAAGGAGGGTCCAGAAGACAATGCTGAGCTAGAAAGAGCTTCAGGAAGGGTTTACAATGAAGGAAGAAGGCTTGGGTGAAGTTTGGAGTCAAATGCTCGATGTGCAAAGTTCGGGTTGTCCGTACCGTACGGATGTACGGACTGTACGGACCGTACGGATGGGGCCGACCCAAAACTTCACTTTTCGACCAATAGAGCATAAATTGGGTATGTGCAAAAATAGGGCGAAATGTGTACGGACAGACCTAATCCGTACACATCCATGGAGGTACCTTGGTGCACAAGGCAAGAAGAACCCTAGAAAGAAGAAAGGAAGAAGAGAGGAAGAGGAGGTGACCCGGAAGCATCTTGGAAAGCATCTGGCAAGATGCTCTTGTTGCTTACTGTGTGGATAAGATGCTGAAGGGATATTCCAGTCAAAGATGCTGATCCAGAATGGATAAGGCGAGCATGAACCTGGACAGATCATTGGACTGGTGCATTGGCATTGCTTGATGGTTTATGGCCAAGTAAAGCTTAGGCTCGGCCAGACTGATCCAGGCTGTCCAAGCATGTGAGGATTCTCAACCACACAATTCAAAAAGAGGCTCCCTTCTTCCCTTGACTTCACATGCTTGTTGATTTCCTTGTAAACCCTAATGTATTGTCTTTGCTCTATTTAAACCATGTATTGTCGAGTATGAATGATAAGCAGAATAGGGGGTTTCCCCTTTCCTCTTCACAAATCTCTCTAATCTCTCTCTAGTCTCCCTAATCTCTATACTCTCTCGTTTACTCTCTCTCTCATAAGTCTCACTCTCATTTCGACCATATCAAGCTCTCATCTTCCCCATTGGGGTTCCTCTCACTTACACAACCATAGCTCTGTAAAACTTTCAATAGATAGTATTTGATTTCTTAAAGACTGTCTTACAATGTTTACCTAAAATTACCTAAAATGCATGCTTCACACTCATTATTTTTAACCATGACACCGGGTAACATCAAACTAAGAGCCCTAACATGGGGATGACCTAATCTAGCATGCCACAAAGCATCATTATTTGAAGCTGAAACAAAACTAAACAAGTAACTAGAAGTGGAAATAAGAGTAAGGTCTTCAAGCATATAAAGGTCTCCCTTGGTTACTCTTTTCGCAATCAACTTACTGCTCTCAATATCCTGAAACTTCACATCATTAGGATTAAATATAACATTGCACTGAAGATCATTAGTACATTACTTAAGAGCTTTGATGAGAGCATCAATATCGGACCTCCTTATGGGCTCTTGATCCATGCTCCTGACTGAAGTGTGTTGAGAAGCCATAGCCTTCCCTTCTCCTTCACAAGCAGTAGACCCACTTCCAGAATGACCCGTTTCACTTGCTTCATTGGAAAGGTGAGCTCTTCCTACCCTCTCCTTCATGAACTTGGTTGGTTTAAGATGGGGATGAAGTATCCAGCACTGACTCCTCTTGTGACCCGGCTTCTTGCAGTGATCACAGCTGCCTCCAAACCTTCTATCCTCACCATATCTCCTTTCCTCAGGCTTGTACATTGCCTTGTTAGCTTGAGTGACCTCTGCCTTGTTAGCCAAGGATATGTCCCCTTTTCCTCCAAACAATCCGTGTGAACCTTCTTCCTTCTGGATTTGGGCACACACTTCCTCCAAGGATGGCAGCTTAGATGACCTCAAGATGTGCTTGATGAGGTCATTGTACACCGGGTTCAAGGTTAGAAGCAAACCAAAGACCTGATCTTGCTCCTTCCTTTCCATGATGATGTCTTGATCCTGTGTGCTCGGCCTCAGCATCTCGAGTTCAGACCATAACGCGCTGAACTTTCCCAAGTGCTTAGTGAACTCAACCTCTTCCTGCACAAGTGTGTTGATATCCCTTTTCACTTCAAACACACGGCTCAGATTAGATGTATTACCATAGACCTTTTGGAGAGTATCCCATAGGTCTTTTGCTGTCTCACAGTAGCTGTAAGCTTCAAGGATTGAGGTCTCAAGAGAATCTTGCAACACTGTGACCACAGTCATATCTTCTTCAACCCATTTGTTCTTATCAGCTAGAAGAAGCTCAGTTACTCCTCCGCCTTCTTCCTTCTCAGCAGCAGGTTTAGGAGGTCCATCCGTGATGTGACTCCACTGACCCTTGTTTCCAACAGCTGTTTTCACCAGCCTTGACCATAGGAGGTAGTTGCCACTCCCCTTCAATGTAACCGGAATCGCCAACATCTTGCTTCCTTCCATCTTGCTTTTGAGTACCCAGATCTAGAAAAGCTTGAGACTTTGAATGAAGCTGAAGAACACTCGAGGTTTAGATCTAAGAAAGGTTGAAGCTTTGAGATGAATCAACCCAGAAAGATCTTTGAAAACGAGAGGGAAAGCTTCAAACTTTCAAACTTTCCTTGGATCTTAAGAAAGGTTCGAACTTTGCCTTTCAACTTGAAGAACACGAAGAGCACAAACCCAGATTATCAGTAACCTGGCTCTGATACCATGAAATCTTTAGAGAATAAGAGAGTAGAGGTGATTGTTTAGACAGAATCAAAGAGAAACTAAGAGAATAGAGAGATTAAGAACAGATTTGTGTGGAGAGCCATTTCGGCTAAGAGAGAAAATAAAGAAGAGAACTGATTGATTCTTATTGATACTCGACAAGGTTAATATATAGAGGAGCTACAAGGGTTTTCAGGAAATCAAGGAAGAGTAAAATATGTGGACAGAAACTCTAGGCGCACTTTTCTTCAAACGGTCGACCAAGGAAAGCCACAAGAAGAGCATCAGCATCTTTGGGAATATGCTGATCACTTTCCCGCCTGTCCGCGCCTTATCCACACTGCTTTTTACCGGATGGATCAATTGAAGGCACGGTAAGCGCCCCTGGTTACTTCTGGTTTTACCCGGATGAAGATTTTACCTTTGGTTGAGTGTTTTGGTTCGACCATGATCTGTACGGCCTGTACGGCATGTACGGCATGTACGGCCTGTACGGCCTGTACGAACATGGTCGACACAAAACCTCCCAAATCCTTTCTCTTCTCCTCATTCTCCTTAACCCAATACTCCTCTAATAATTTTAACTCATCAGCACACCTCAACTCAACATTGCTTGTTTTTTCAAGAATCTCTACTAACCATTACTGATCTAACACCGGCATACCCGAGTGAACTTATCTCTCTTTTACAGGAATATGATGATGTCTTTCCAGAAGGTAGTCCCATAGGTCTTCCACCAGTAAGAGGGATTGAGCACCAAATTGATTTTGTTCCTGGATCAACACTCCCAAACCGTCCAGCCTACATAACTAATCCTGTTGAGACTAAAGAATTGCAAAGGCAAGTAGAAGAACTAATGGAGAAGGGCCACATCCGAGAGTGCTTGAGCCCATGTGCCGTTCCAGTGCTTTTTGTGCCTAAGAAAGATGGTAGCTGGCGCATGTGTGTTGATTGTAGAGCAATCAACAACATAACAGTGAAGTATCGCCACCCTATTCCTAGACTAGATGACATGTTAGATAAATTACATGGCTCATGCATTTTCTCTAAGATAGATTTGAAGAGTGGGTACCATCAGATCAGGATGAAAGAGGGTGATAGGTGGAAACCTGCATTTAAAACTAAGCATGGTCTCTACGAATGGTTAGTTATGCCATTCGGACTAACAAATGCACCTAGTACATTCATGAGGTTGGTGAACCATGTGCTTAGATCTTTCATAAGCATCATTGTGGTAGTATATTTTGATGACATTTTAATCTATAGCAAGAGCATGGAAGATTATATTGAACATCTTAGGTCAATTCTTGATGATTTGAGGAAAGAAAAGTTGTTTGCAAACTTAAAGAAGTGTACTTTTTGTACAGATAACTTGGTCTTTCTAGGTTTTGTTGTGGGTGCAGATGGAGTAAAGGTCGACCAAGAAAAGGTGAAAGCAATTAAAGAATGGCCGAGTCCTAAGACAGTAGGTAGAGTAAGGAGTTTCCATGGACTTGCTGGCTTTTATAGGCGTTTTGTCAAGGATTTTACCACCATAGCAGCCCCCTTAACTGAAGTAATAAAGAAGTATGTCGAATTCAAGTGGGGAGAAGCACAAGAGAAGGCTTTCCAATGCCTAAAAGAGAAGCTTACTCAATCACCTCTTCTTATACTTCCTGACTTTACCAAAACTTTTGAAATAGAATGTGATGCTTCAGGAATTGGTATTGGTGCTGTCTTAATGCAAGAAAGGAGACCTATTGCCACCTATGACAAAGAGTTGTATGCATTAGTCAGAGCTTTGCAAACATTGCAGCATTACCTCTAGCCCAAAGAGTTTGTGATCCACACTTATCATGAGTCCCTCAAGTATCTAAAAGGACAAAGCAAGCTCAGCAAGAGACACGCAAGATGGTTGGAGTTCATTGAGACTTTTCCCTATGTCATCAAGTATAAACAAGGTAAAGAAAACATAGTTGCTGATGCACTATCACGAAGGTATGTACTCTTGAATACTCTTGATGCCAAGCTATTAGGATTTGAACAACTCAAAGGTATGTATGAAACTGATAAAGATATTGGGGATGCATACATGTCATGTGAAAAATTTGCTGCTGGGCATTATTTTAGACAGGATGGGTTCTTGTTCTATGACAATCGTTTGTGTGTGCCTAACTGCTCTTTGAGAGATTTGTTTGTCAAGGAATCTCATGGAGGAAGACTCATGGGGCATTTTGGGATTGCCAAACTCTTCTCTACGAGGTGTTTGGTTCAAGGAAAGGTTTGTAGTCTCATTGTGGATGGTGGAAGTTGTGTTAACGTTGCTAGTGAAACAATGGTAAAGAAGTTGGGACTGAAAGTTCAAAGGAATCCAAAACCATACCGACTACAATGGCTCAATGAGGAAGGTGAGATGAAGGTTTCCAGTCAAGTGATGGTGCCTCTAGCCATTGGAAGATATGAGGATGAAGTCATGTGTGATGTGTTACCAATGGAAGCATGTCACATCCTCCTTGGACGGCCTTGGCAGTCAGATAGGTGTGTGGTACATGATGGCTATACCAACAAGCATTCCTTTGAGTTCAAAGGAAGAAAACTACCTTGGTACCTCTCACTCCTAAAGAGGTTCAACAAGACCAACTCCAGCTCCAAAAGAAGAAAGAAATCGACCTCAAACCAGATTAAAACAAGCAGCATAACTTCTATGCCAAACAGGGAGAAATCAAAAGAATTCTATACTCTCAAACTTCTGCTCTATTGATCGTTTTTAAAGAATCTCTACTAACCATTACTGATCTAACACCGGCATACCCGAGTGAACTTGTCCCTCTTTTACAGGAATATGATGATGTCTTTCCAGAAGATAGTCCCATAGGTCTTCCACCAGTAAAGGGGATTGAGAACCAAATTAATTTTGTTCCTGGATCAACACTCCCAAACCATCCAGCTACAGAACTAATCCTGTTGAGACTAAAGAATTGCAAAGGCATGTAGAATAACTGATGGAGAAGGGCCACATCCAAGAGAGCTTGAGCCCATGTGTCGTTCCAGTGCTTCTTGTGCCTAAGAAAGATGGTAGCTGGCGCATGTGTGTTGATTGTAGAGCAATCAACAACATAACAGTGAAGTATCGCCACCCTATTCCTAGACTAGATGACATGTTAGATAAATTACATGGCTCATGCATTTTCTCTAAGATAGATTTGAAGAGTGGGTACCATCAGATTAGGATGAAAGAGGGTGATTAGTGGAAAACTGCATTTAAAACTAAGCATGGTCTCTATGAATGGTTAGATATGCCATTCGGACTAACAAATGTACCTAGTACATTCATGGGGTTGATGAACCATGTGATTAGATCTTTCATAGGAATCTTTGTGGTAGTATATTTTGATGATATTTTAATCTATAGCAAGAGCATGGAAGATCAGATTGAACATCTTAGGTCAGTTCTTGATGATTTGAGGAATGAAAAGTTGTTTGCAAACATAAAGAAGTGTACTTTTTGTACAGATAACTTGGTCTTTATAGGTTTTGTTGTGAGTGCAGATGGAGTAAAGGTCAACCAAGAAAAGGTGAAAGCAATTCAAGAATGGCCGAGTCCTAAGACAGTAGGTGAAGTAAGGAGTTTCCATGGACCTTCTGGCTTTTATAGGCGTTTTGTCAAGGATTTTAGCACCATAGCAGCCCCCTTAACCGAAGTAATAAAGAAGGATGTCGGATTCAAGTGGGGAGAAGCACAAGAGAAGGCTTTCCAATGCCTAAAAGAGAAGCTTACTCAATCACCTCTTCTTTGAAATCTTTAGAGAATAAAAGAGTAGAGGTGATTGTTTAGACAAAATCAAAGAGAAACTAAGAGAATAGAGAGATTAAGAACAGATTTGTGTGGAGAGCCATTTCGGCTAAGAGAGAAAATAAAGAAGAGAACTTACTGATTCTTATTGATACTCAACAAGGTTAATATATAGAGGAGCTACAAGGGTTTTCAGGAAAGCAAGGAAGAGTAAAATATGTGGACAGAAACTCTAGACGCGCTTTTCTTCAAACGGTTGACCAAGGAAAACCACAAGACGAGCATCAGCATCTTTGGGAAGATGCTGATCACTTTCCAGCCTGTCCTTGCCTTATCCACACTTCTTTTTACCGGATGGATCAAGTGAAGGCACGGTAAGCGTCCCTGGTTACTTCTGGTTTGACCCGGATGAAGATTTTGCCTTTGTTTGAGTGTTTTGGTTCGACCATGATATGTACGGCCTGTACGGACATGGTCGACACAAAACCAACCAAATCCTTTCTCTTCTCGTCATTCTCCTCTACCCAATACTCCTCTAATATTTTAACTCCTCAGCACACCTCAACTCAACACTCCCCCTCAAGCTTGACCATGTGGAACAATTCGAGCTTGGAAGGCTATGAGGTCTTCCTCATAAAAAACTTCACCAAGTAAAACCCTTTTGGGATAAAACCTTGATGAGGGAAAAAGAGTAAAGACCTCATAGCAGAGGATTAGCTAAGTTGGGTTAGATCAATGAATCCCAACCGGCCATGGATGGACTCCATTGTCTTTTGTCTAGCTGCCTTAGTGAACACATCAGCTAGCTGGTCCTCACTTCTAGTATAGCAAGGTAAGATTACTCCTAACCCAATCATCTGCCTTACCTTGTGGCAGTCCACCTAAATGTGCTTGGTCTTCTCGTGAAACACTAAGTTGGTTGCTATGTGGATGGCTGCTTGGTTGTCACAATGCATTGTCATTGGAGTGGACTGCTCAATACCAAGATGCTTCAAGATGCCTTTGATCCAGACAAGCTCATTTGTCATCTTCAGCATTGCTCTGTACTCGGCTTCAGCACTTGAGCAGGACACCACCTTTTGCTTCTTGCTCTTCCATGTAACTAGGTTCCCTCCAATGAATGTGCAGTAGCCTGTAGTGGACTTCATGTCTGCTCTATCACCAGCACAATCCGCATCACAGTAGCCAACTACTTCAGTATTGTTGTTGCATCCCATCCACACTCCTTGGCCAGGTGAACCATTCAGATAACTTAGGATCCGTTCCACCATGTTCCAGTGGTGCTCCTTTGGAATTTGCATGTGTTGCCTCACCTGGTTCACAGCAAAACAAATATCAGGACGTGTGATGGTTAAGTATATTAGCTTACCCACTAGCTTTCTGTAAAGCTTGGCATCATAAAATTGTTTGCTATCTTCTATCTCCCCATCACGAGGAACCTTATACCGATCCTCCATAGGAATCTTTGCTATCTTCCCTCCAAGTTTACCTGCATCTTTCAAAAGATCAAGAGTATACTTCCTTTGGGACATGAACAACCCTTCCTTGGATCTACAAATCTCAATTCCAAGGAAGTATTTCATTTCTCCCAAGTCTTTAATTTCAAAAACAGATTTGAGGTAATCCTTTGTATCTTTAATACCTTCTTTGTCACTCCCAGTGATGATGATATCATCAACATAGACTAGGAGGACAATGATACCTGATGTAGAGGTAAGGGTGAATAGGGTGTGATCAAGCTCGGATTTGATGAAGCCTCGGCCATTCAAGGTGGTGCTTAACTTGTGATACCAGGCTCTTGGAGACTGCTTCAACCCATAGATAACCTTCCTTAACCTCAGAACATTCCCTGGTTTTACTAGTCACTCAAGCCCCGAAGGAGGATACATATACACTTCTTCTTCCAATTCTCCTTGCAAGAAGGCATTCTTCACATCCATTTGCCATAGGTTCCATCCCAAGTTGGTTGCAATGGAGAGAACAATCCGAATAGTATGGAGTTTTGCCACAGGAGCAAAGGTGTCAACATAATCCTCTTCATAGGTTTGGGTGAAGCCTCTTGCAACAAGTCTGGTTTTCTTCCTTTCTATCTTCCCATTTGGTAGATACTTGATGGTGAAGATCCATCTACTGGTAACTTCCTTCTTCCCTTTTGGTAGCTCACTCTCATACCAAGTCTCATTCTTGATCATAGCACCTGCTTCATCATCTACTGACTTCTTCCATTCTTTATCCTCCATAGTTTCCTCATACGATATTGGAACTTGACTTCCATCCATACTGATAATGAAGGCACAATGCTCCTTAGGGAACTCGGCAAAAGAGCATACAACTTAACTAGGATGTACAACGGCTTGAGCATTGTAGTAGACTCTAGCGTTCACCCAATTAGATGGATGTCTTCTTACTCTAGTACTCCTCCTTAATGGGGCTTGTACCTCCTCAACAGCTTCCTCATGCTCATCTTGGCCTTTTGGTTCAGGCACCTCATTTGCTTCCTCATGTTCCATCACCCCTTGATCAGGACTTCCAGCATTCTCGTCCTCTATGTCATCATTTCCTGGTTCATATCCCCTCTCATGATCAAGGTGGGATGGTTCTTCAGTTTCATGTGGTTTGGACTCCCTTTGCTGATCCTGGGTCAGATTGATCCAAAGTCCTTCCATAATCATCCTAAGGCTTTTCTTCAAACGGTCGACCAAGGAAAGCCACAAGAAGAGCATCAGCATCTTTGGGAAGATGCTGATCACTTTCCAGCCTGTCCGCGCCTTATCCACACTGCTTTTTACCGGATGGATCAAGTGAAGGCACGGTAAGTGTCCCTGGTTACTTCTGGTTTTACCCGAATGAAGATTTTACCTTTGGTTGAGTGTTTTGGTTCGACCATGATCTGTACAGCCTGTACGGCCTGTACGGCCTGTACGGACATGGTCGACACAAACCTCCCAAATCCTTTCTCTTCTCCTCATTCTCCTTAACCCCATACTCCTCTAATATTTTAACTTCTCAGCACACCTCAACTCAACATTCTTATACTTCCTGACTTTACCAAAACTTTTGAAATAGAATGTGATGCTTCAGGAATCGGGGTGCTGTCTTAATGCAGGAAAGGAGACCTATTGCTTACTTTAGTGAAAAACTTGGAGGAGCAACTCTCAACTATGCCACCTATGACAAAGAGTTGTATGCATTAGTCAGAGCTTTGCAAACATGGCATCACTACCTCTGGCCCAAAGAGTTTGTGATCCACACGTATCATGAGTCCCTCAAGTATACAAAAGGACAAAGCAAGCTCAGCAAGAGACACACAAGATGGGTGGAGTTCATTGAGACTTTTCCCTATGTCATCAAGTATAAACAAGGTAAAGAAAACATAGTTGCTGATGCACTATCACGAAGGTATGTACTCTTAAATACTCTTGATGCCAAGCTATTAGGATTTGAACAACTCAAAGGTATGTATGAAACTGATAAAGATTTTGGGGATGCATACAAGTCATGTGAGAAATTTGCTGCTCGGCATAACTTTAGACAGGATAGGTTCTTATTCTATGAAAATCGTTTGTGTGTGCCTAACTGCTCTTTGAGAGATATGTTTGTCAGGGAATCTCATGGAGGAAGCCTCATGGGGCATTTTAGGATTGCCAAAGCTCTTCTATATGAGGTGTTTGGTGCAAGGAAAGTTTTGTAGTCTCATTGTGGATTATGGAAGCTTTGTTAACGTTGCTAGTGAAACAATGGTAAAGAAGTTGGGACTGAAAGTTCAAAGGCATCCAAAACCATACCGACTACAATGGCTCAATGTGGAAAGTGAGATGAAGGTGTCCAGTCAAGTGATGGTACCTCTAGCCATTGGAAGATATGAGGATGAAGTCCTGTGTGATGTGTTACCAATGGCAGCAAGTCACATCCTCCTTGGACGGCCTTGGCAGTCAGATAGGCATGTGGTACATGACGGCTATACCAACAAGCATTCCTTTGAGTTCAAAGGAAGGAAAACTACCTTGTTACCTCTCACTCCTAAAGAGTTTCAACAAGACCAACTCCAGCTCCAAAAGAAGAAATAAATCGACCTCAAACCATATCAAAACAAGCAGCATAACTTCTATGCCAAACAAGGAGAAATCAAAAGAATTCTATACTCTCAAACTCCTGCTCTATTGCTTGTTTTTAAAGAATCTCTACTAACCATTACTGATCTAACACCGGCATACCCAAGTTAACTTGTCTCTCTTTTACAGGAATATGATGATGTCTTTCCAGAAGATAGTCCCATAGGTCTTCCACCAGTAAGAGGGATTGTGCACCAAATTGATTATGTTCCTGGATCAACACTCCCAAACCGTCCAGCCTATAGAACTAATCCTGTTGAGACTAAAGAATTGCAAAGGCAAGTAGAAGAACTGATGGAGAAGGGCCACATCCGAGAGATCTTGAGCCCATGTGCCCTTCCAGTGCTTCTTGTGCCTAAGAAAGATGGTAGCTGGAGCATGTCTGTTGATTGTAGAGAATCAACAACATAACAGTGAAGTATCGCCTCCCTATTCCTAGACTAGATGACATATTAGATGAATTACATGGCACATGCATTTTCTCTAAGATAGATTTGAAGAGTGGGTACCATCAGATTAGGATGAAAGAGAGTGATGAGTGGAAAACTTCATTTAAAACTAAGCATGGTCTCTATGAATGGTTAGTTATGCCATTCGGACTAACAAATGCACCTAGTACATTCACGAGGTTGATGAACCATGTGTTTAGCTCTTTCATAGGCATCTTTGTGGTAGTATATTTTATGACATTTTAATTTATAGCAAGAGCATGGAAGATCATATTGAACATCTTAGGTCAGTTCTTGATGATTTGAGGAAAGAAAAGTTGTTTGCAAACTTAAAGAAGTGTACTTTTTGTACAGATAACTTGGTCTTTCTAGGTTTTGTTGTGAGTGCAGATGGAGTAAAGGTTGACCAAGAAAAGGTGAAAGCAATTCAAGAATGGCCGAGTCCTAAGATAGTAGGTGAAGTAAGGAGTTTCCATGGACTTGCTGGCTTTTATAGGCATTTTGTCAAGGATTTTAGCACCATAGCAGCCCCCTTAACTGAAGTAATAAAGAAGGATGTAGGATTCAAGTGGGGAGAAGCACAAGAGAAGGCTTGCCAATGCCTAAAAGAGAAGCTTACTCAATCACCTCTTCTTATTGGTGCTGTCTTAGTGCAGAAGAGACCTATTGCTTACTTAAGTGAAAAACTTGGAGGAGCAACTCTCAACTATGCCACCTATGACAAAGAGTTGTATGCATTAGTCAGAGCTTTGCAAACATGGCAGCATTACCTCTGGCCCATAGAGTTTGTGATCCACACGGATCATGAGTCCCTCAAGTATCTAAAAGGAAAAAGCAAGCTCAGCAAGAGACACGCAAGATGGGTGGAGTTCATTGAGACTTTTCCCTATGTCATCAAGTATAAACAAGGTAAAGAAAAAATAGTTGCTGATGCACTATCATGAAGGTATGTACTCTTGAATACTCTTGATGGCAAGCTATTAGGATTTGATCAACTCAAAGGTATGTATGAAACTGATAAAGATTTTGGGGATGCATACAAGTCATGTGAGAAATTTTCTGTTGGGCATTACTTTACACATGATGGGTTCTTATTCTATGACAATCGTTTGTGTGTGCCTAACTGCTCTTTGAGAGATTTGTTTGTCAGGGAATCTCATAGAGGAAGCCTCATGGGGATTTTTGGGATTGCCAAAACTCTTCTATACAAGGTGTTTGGTGCAAGGAAAGGTTTGTAGTCTCATTGTGGATGTTGGAAGCTGTGTTAATGTTGCTAGTGAAACAATGATAAAGAAGTTGGGACAGAAAGTTCAAAGGCTTCCAAAACCATACCGACTACAATGGCTCAATGAGGAAGGTGAGATGAAGGTGTCCAGTCAAGTGATGGTACCTCTAGCCATTGGAAGATATGAGGATGAAGTCATGTGTGATGTGTTACCAATGGAAGCAAGTCACATCCTCCTTGGACGGCCTTGGCAGTCAGATAGGCGTGTGGTACATGACGGCTATACCAACAAGCATTCCTTTGAGTTCAAAGGAAGGAAAACTACCTTAATACCTCTCACTCCTAAAGAGGTTCAACAAGACCAACCCAGCTCCAAAAGAAGAAAGAAATCGACCTTAAACCAGATCAAAAAAAGCAGCATAACTTCTATGCCAAACAGGCAGAAATCAAAAGAATTCTATACTCTCAAACTCCTGCTCTATTGCTTGTTTTTAAAGAATCTCTACTAACCATTACTGATCTAACACCGGCATACCCGAGTGAATTTGTCTCTCTTTTACAGGAATATGATGATGTATTTCCAGAAGATAGTCCCATAGGTCTTCCACCAGTAAGAGGGATTGAGCACCAAATTGATTTTGTTCCTGGATCGACACTCCCAAACCGTCCAGCCTACAGAACTAATCCGGTTGAGACTATAGAATTTCAAAGGCAAGTAGAAGAACTGATGGAGAAGGGCCACATCCGAGAGAGCCTGAGCCCATGTGCCGTTCCAGTGCTTCTTGGCCTAAGAAAGATGGTAGCTGGCGCTTGTGTGTTGATTGTAGAGCAATCAACAACATAACAGTGAAGTATCACCACCCTATTCCTAGACTAGATGGCATGTTAGATGAATTACATGGCTCATGCATTTTCTCTAAGATAGATTTGAAGAGTGGATACCATCAGATTATGATGAAAGAGGGTGATGAGTGGAAAACTTCATTTTAAACAAAGCATGGTCTCTATGAATGGTTAGTTATGCCACTCGGAATAACAAATGCACCTAGTACATTCATGAGGTTGATGAACCATGTGCTTAGATCTTTCATAGGCATCTTTGTGGTAGTATATTTTGATGACATTTTGATCTATAGCAAGAGCATGGAAGATCATATTGAACATCTTAGTGTTAAGTTGAGGTATCTACTTTGTGTTTAATAGAGAGAAGGAGGGAAAGGGAAGGGTTTGAATCGACCTTGTCCGTACAAGGCCGTACAGGCCGTACAAGGCCGTATAGGCCGTACAGGCCGTACAGGCCGTACAGGCCGTACAAGGTCGACCAAAAATGTCATTAGACCATGTTTTGGTAATGTGCAAAAATAGGCCAGGTTGTACGGACAAGGCTTGGTCCGTACAACAAAAGTTACTGAGGTGAAAAAGGTAAAAGGAGAATACTTACCATGAGAAGAAGGAGTGAGTTACTTGGAGTGGAAGAGAAGGTTTGGTTCGAGTAACCTTTAAGCTTCAGGCGCCAAGGTTACCGTTTATGGATAAGGCTCGGTCAAGCTTACCATCCAGTGCAAGCTGTAAAGTGAGGAGCTTCCAGTCAAGATGCCATTGGCATCTAGCCACCAGAGCCACTCGTTTAAACCATGGAACGCGCCTACTCTCCTGACCACATACTTGCCCTCTCTTTACCTTACGAAACCCTTGTAATCCTCCCTATATATTCCGGACTCTCTCTATGAATAAAGCATACAGTTCTTTCTAAGTTTTCGAGTCTCAAGATGTTCTTCATAGTCTCTCATATTCTCTCTTCTCGTTTAGTCTAAACCAAGTCTTTTCCTTTCTAAATCTGTTCTTAATCTCTTTCTGGTTACATTTCTACTAAGATATCACAAGATCTTATGGTAGCAGAGTCAGGTTCATCACGATCTTGGTTTGTGTTCATCTAGTTGAAGGAGATCAAGGTTGAAGCTTTTTGAAGATCCAAGGCTGTTCTTTGAAGATCCGGGTAGAAGACTGAAGTTTGAAACTTGTGTGGTGTAAAAGCTTGAGTCTTTCACGTTCTTACCTTCAAAGACTCAACCTTTCCTCTCAGTTCTGGGTTCATCCGTGTTCTAAGGTATAGATCTACTTGTTCCCAAGCTTTTGAAGTCAAGCTGGTTGTAGATGGATAGTGTTAGCATGAAGGTTCCGGTTACTCTCAAGGGGAGTAACTATATGTTGTGGTCTCGTTTGGTGAAGACTGCTGTGGGAAGTAAGGGTTTATGGGGTCATATCACTTCCGGTGAAGCTCCTAATCTCATTACTCAAGAAGGTGAAGCTGCAAGTTCCACAAGTGATGTGGAGAAATGGCAGCAAGAAGACATGATGGTGATGACACTACTTCAAGGATCCCTTGAGACTCCTATCATGGAAGCTTATAGCTACTGTGAAACCGCAAAGGATCTATGGGATACCTTGATGAAAGTGCATGGGAACATCTCAAACCTGAGCCGAGTGTTTGAGGTGAAGAGAGCAACCAATGGGTTGCTACAAGAGGATATGGAGTTCACTAAGCATCTTGGGAGGTTCCGAGGACTCTGGTCAGAGCTAGAGATGCTGAGACCAAACACGGTTGATGCTGATGAGTTGAATGAGAGGCGTGAGAAAGATAAGGTCTTTGTACTTCTGCTCACCCTAAACCCAGCCTACAACAGCCTCATCAAGCATATCTTGAGAGCTGAGAAGCTTCCATCTCTGGAAGACGTGTGTGCTCAGATAGAAAAGGAGCAGGGCTCTATTGGTCTATTTGGAGGTAAGGGGGAGCTTACCTTGGCTAACCAAGCTGCTCAAACCGATCAGGCTGAAACTCCAATGGCAAACAAGGCAGCTTTCAACAAGTATGAAGACCGAAGGTTTAATGGTAACTGTGATCACTGCAAGAAGCACGGCCACAAGAAGAGTCAGTGCTGGATTCTCCACCCACATCTCAAGCCGGCCAAGTTCATGAAGGAAAGGGAAGCTAGAGCTCACATCTCGGAGGGTTCAACTACTGCCGGCTCAAGCAATACAACCGATGGTGATAAGAGGGAGGCGAGTGAAGGAAAGTCCCTGGTTGCCTACACAGGAAGCACTAGCAGAAACAATGATCAGGACTACATAAGGAGGTCTGACATTGAAGCTCTCACCAAAATGCTTAAGGAGAATGGTAACACCTTTGGTAACCTTAATGGATATTCTCTTGGTGCTTCAATGATTGCTAGTAAGCTAGGAAATGTGAATGATCTTAGGACTGATAGAACCGGTAGGACAATAGAGGATGAAATGAACCGCCAAAGTCTTGCTTGTTCTAGTTCTGAAGTTACTTGTCACATTGCAAATAGCTCATCCAAACCATTGATAGTAGACTCAGGAGCTTCCCATCACATGATAAGTGACACCAATCTGATCAAAGACATTGAACCAGCTAATGGTCATGTTATGATTGCTAATGGTGATAAGATTCCTATTAGAGGAGTGGGAAATCTAAAACTGTTTAGTAAGAACTCAAGAGCTTTCTATATGCGTGAATTCACTTCAAACGTGTTATCTGTTAAGAAGTGCACTAATGATTTGAATTGTAAGGTTATATTCAGTCCTAACGAGGTTGAGTTTCAGGATATTGAGAGCCAAAAGATGATTGGAAAAGGAGTTACCAAGGGCGAGTTATATATGCTTGAAGAGCTTGATCCTGTTTCTGAGTTTAGTTGTTCTTTTACTAATGTTTCCTCTGCTTTAATTAAGAATGCTTTGTGGCATGCTAGACTAGGACATCCTCATGTTAGAGCTTTGAACTTGATGTTACCAGGTGTTGTTTTCGAAAATAATGAGTGTGAAGCTTGCATTTTAGGCAAGCATTGTAAGACTGTCTTTCCAAGATCTTCTACTGTTTAGTGCATTGATTTAATTCATTCTGATGTTTGGACTGATCCTTGCATATCTAGGGATAATCATAAGTATTTTGTAACATTCATTATTGAAAAATCCAAATACACCTTGTTAACACTCATTCCCTCAAAAGATAGGGTCCTCGATGCATTTAAGAACTTTCAATCCTATGTGACTAACCATTATCAAGCTAAGTTTAAAATTTTTAGATCAGATAATGGAGGAGAGTACACAAGTCATGCATTGAAGGATCACTTTGCTCGACATGGGATCCATCACCAGACCAGTTGCCCTTACACTCCTCAGCAAAATGGAGTTGCTGAAAGGAAGAATCGCCATCTCATGGAAGTAGCAAGGTCCTTAATGTTTCAAGCAAATGTTCCCCAGAGATTTTGCAGTGATGCTGTGGCTACAGCTTGTTATCTCATCAACCAAAGTCCTACAAAGGTATTACATGATCAAGCTCCTTTTGAGGTTCTGAACAAGTACAAACCATCAGTGGACTATCTACGGCTCTTCGGATGCTTGTGCTATGTGCTGATTCTAGGAGAGATGAGAAACAAGTTAGAAGCCAAGAGTACAAAGGCAATGTCCATAGGTTACTCCACAACTCAGAAGGGATACAAATGTTTTGACCCGGTGGCAAGAAGAGTTCTGGTGTCTAGGGATGTAAAGTTCATAGAAGAAAGAGGGTACTATGAGGAGAAAAATCAAGATGAGTTGAAGGACCTTACCTCGGATAAGGCAGCAACTCTAAGGATTATCTTGGAAGGTCTTGGCATTGGAGTGACCAAGAACCCGGGTGGAAATGGTCCAGCAGGGACAAATGAAGCAAATCAGTCTCCCCACCTTGGTCATGAGGGGGGAAACACTTAAGATCAGGAAGGTGGAAGCACTGGTAGCAGTGGAGAGTTTGATTCGGGTCAAGAGGAGTTTGATTCTCCAGAGGAAGATAGAAGTTTCGGGTCTCATGGTCAAGGTGGTGATAGCTAATAAGGTCAAAGAAGTACTGAACATCAAGAGGAGGAAGAACCTGAAGAATGGGAAGGAGAACAGCAGCAACAGTTGAGGAGAGTTCTAGGATAAGAAGACCACCATCTGATTGGGTTAACACTAGGGTATATTACAATGCCCAAGCAGTTGCTCATCCATCTCAAGTGGTATGCTCTTTTACTAAGTATCCAGAAGAGCATTGTTCTTTTATGGTCAGTCTGGACGAGAGTTATATACCAAGATCCTATGAGGAAGCTGTTAAAGACAAGGAATGGAAGGATTCAGTGGGTGCTGAGGCAAGTGCGATGATCAAGAATGACACATGGTACAAGAGTGAGTTGCCAAAAGGGAAGAAGGTTGTGACCATTAGATGGATCTTTACCATCAAATACTTGGCGAATGGGAAGATTGATAGAAGGAAAACCAGGTTGGTTGCAAGAGGTTTTACTCAAAACTAAGGAGAAGATTATGTGGATACCTTTGCACCAGTTGCAAAGCTTCACACTATTAGAATCATACTGTCTCTTGCGGTTAACCTTGAGTGGGGTCTGTGGCAAATGGATGTGAAGAATGCCTTCCTCCAAGGAGAACTTGAAGATGAAGTTTACATATATCCTCCACCAGGTCTGGAACACTTAGTGAAGAAGGGAAATGTTCTTCGGCTCAAGAAGGCAATCTATGGTCTCAAACAATCTCCAAGAGCCTGGTACAATAAGTTGAGCACAACTCTCAATGGCAAAGGGTTTAAGAAATCTGAACTGGACCATACCTTGTTCACTCTCTCGACCACATCAGGTATAGTTGTCCTTATTGTGTATGTTGATGATATCATCATCACAGGAAGTGACAAGGCAGGTATTCAATCCACTAAAGACTTCCTTAAATCTGTGTTTGATATTAAAGACTTGGGAGAGATGAAATACTTCCTTGGTATTGAGATATGTAGATCCAAGGAAGGTTTGTTTCTGTCCCAAAGAATGTATACACTTGATCTCTTAAAAGATGCAGGAAAACATGGAGGGAAGACAGCCAAGATGCCACTAGAGGATGGGTACAAGGTTCCTCGTGAGGGGGAGATTGAAGATAGCCGGCCTTTCCATGATACTAAGCTTTATAGAAAGCTTGTTGGTAAGTTGATCTATCTTACAATTACCCGACCTGATATATGTTTTGCTGTGAATCAGGTGAGCCAACACATGCAAGTCCAAAAGGAACATCATTGGCACATGGTTGAAAGGATCCTGATGTATCTAAACGGATCACAAAACCTTGGAGTATGGATGGGGTGCAATAAGATCACAGAAGTGGTGGGCTATTGTGATGCGGATTGGGCAGGAGATAGGATGGACATGAAGTAGACCACTGGATATTGCACCTTCATAGGTGGGAACCTAGTTACCTGGAAAAGCAAGAAGCAGAAGGTGGTCTCTTGTTCCAGTGCCGAAGCTGAGTATAGGGCAATGCTGAAGCTTACTAACGAGCTAGTGTGGATCAAAGGCATTCTAAAGCATGTGGAGATTGATCAGTCTACACCAATGACTATGCATTGTGATAACCAAACCGCAATGCATATAGCCTCCAACTCAGTA
Source organism: Moricandia arvensis (assembly GCA_905132765.1). Classification (NCBI taxonomy): domain Eukaryota; kingdom Viridiplantae; phylum Streptophyta; class Magnoliopsida; order Brassicales; family Brassicaceae; genus Moricandia; species Moricandia arvensis. Next base: position 80,763 of record CAJHQP010000138.1, read on the forward strand.
TTTCATGAGAGAACCAAGCACATAGAGGTCGATTTCCACAAGGTGAGGCAAATGATTGGATTAGGAGTGATCTTGCAATGCTATACAAGGAGTGAGGATCAGTTGGCGGACGTGTTTACAAAGGCAGCGAGACAGAAGACAATGGAGTCCATCCATGTGAGGTTGGGACTCATTGATCTAACCCAACTTAGCTAATCCCCTGCTATGGGTCTCCACTCTTTTTCCCTCATCAAGGGGTTTTATCCCAAAAAGGGTTTTCTCTTTGGTGATGATGCGCCCCTAGGATGCTCTTTGGTTGATTGGGAGGATAGATCCTTGAAGAACGAATCAGAGACTCGGGTTCTTCAAGGTTTGTGGATTGAATGGTGACACAAGAGGGATGCGGGATCTCTTGATACTCCTAGATGAATAGCTCGAATATGACACACCAAGTTAAACACCCTTAAAGCTCTGGATATGACACACCAGAAAGGATACTCGACAACTTCTAGAGAGAGAGAGAGCCCCCAAGAGGGAAAAGTACTTGATAGTATTAGATTGCTTGAGTACAATAGGGTTAGGGAAAACCCTTAAATAAATAAACCAAAGAACATACTCTCTAGGGTTTCGAAAACATTAAAATGGAAAACTATAGTTTATAACATAACATAAGCTTAAAGATAAATGACTTATGCTAGTCTTGGGCCGAGATAGGGCCTAAGTGATTTATAAGACAAGTCGTGGCCTCGTTAAAAACCTTCCTCCAGAAAACCTCGTGGGACAAAACCAAAAGCAAGGAAAAGAGCACACACCGAATGTCTTGCCTAGACACTAACTCAGCTTGATGTAGAGATAACTTGAATGGTGATCAAGATATCTCGGATCAAACCTTGTCCAAGACTTTCTTCTTGTTGTGGATGTGAAGTGCGTAATCCTACAACAGTCTCCTTAAGTTTCTTGGCTCTGGAACGGGTCATGGGACCTTCTGGAATGGTCAAAGCATCATCACCAGGCTGCTGGTGCATTGTGGCATCATGTGACTCATCTAAGATCTCCTTGCTCTCCTTCGTAACCCGGTCCATGATCACATCATCCCCTCCCTCTTGAAAAGGATTTGTCCTCAAATCTGGTTCATCAACAGCAAAAGGGGACAAGTCAGTGACATTGAAGCTATTTGATACATCATACTTACCTTGGAGATCAAGTTTATAGGCATTGTCATTGATCTTGTGGATGATCTCGAAGGGTCCATCAACCCTTGGAATTAGCTTAGACTTCCTCTCGTTGGGAAACCTATTCTTCCTCAGGTGAAGCCACACTTGGTCACCGACTTCAAAGAGCTTCACACGCCTTCCCTTGTTGGCTTGCTTCTCATAGAACTTGGTTTTCTACTCAACGTTTTGTCTAGCCTTCTCATGGATTTTTTGGACCATCTCAGCTTTCTTCTAACCGTCCAAACTAACCCCTTCACACTCAGGTAAAGGTATTAGATCCAAAGGAGAGGTGGGATTGAACCCATAAACAATTTCAAAAGGAGAATACTTAGAAGCAGAATGCATGGCATGATTGTATGCAAATTCACAATGTGGCAAGTAATCTTCCCAAGTTTTCAAGTTCTTTTTGATGAATGCACGCAGAAGTGTTCCTAGAGTTCTATTAACTACTTCAGTTTGTCCATCAGTTTGTGGATGACATGTAGTAGAAAACAACAACTTAGTGCCTAATTTAGACCAAAGAGTCTTCCAAAAGTAACTAAGAAACTTAGTATCTCTATCAGAAACTATAATCCTAGGCATGCCATGTAAACGAACAACCTCTTTAAAGAACAAGTTAGCAATATGCAATGCATCATCAGTCTTATGACATGCTATGAAATGTGCCATCTTAGAGAACCTATCAACAACTACAAATATGGAGTCCTTTCTGGTTCTAGTCCTAGGCAATCCAACAATGAAATCCATGGATATATCATTCCAGGGATGGTGTGTGATTGGTAAAGGAGTGTACAAACCCTGGGATTGGACTTGTGACTTAGCATGCTTGCAAGTTGCACACCTTCCACAGATTCTGTCCACATCTTTCTTCATGTGTGGCCAATAGAAGTGATCCTGCAAAACTTTAAGGGTCTTGGCAATCCTAAAGTGTCCCTTTAGACTGCCTCCATGGGATTCCCTAACAAAAAGATATCGTAGAGAACAATTAGGCACACACAATCTGTTATCATAAAACAAGAACCCATCTTGTCTAAAGTAGGGTCCTGCAGCAAACTTCTCACAAGATGCATAAGCTTCCTTGAAATCAAGGTCAGTATCATACATATCTTTAATCTGCTCAAACCCAAGTAACGTAGCATCTAGAGTGGTCAAGAGAACATACCGCCATTGTTCCTGAGAAAAAAAAAGAAAAGAGAACTAGTAACAAGTTCTAGATAAACAACAAACAGAACACAAAACAGATCACAAAACAGAAACAAAAGTTAAGATTTTTTTTTTATTTTAGGTTTTCGAAAACAGATTCAAGTGAACAAAACAGGAAAGCACTTAACAACAGGAAATGAACTTGAAAAAGAATTAGACAGATCAAGAGACAAAGCAAACAACAAAAACAGAAAACAGAACAGATTGAAGAACACAAACTCTACTTAAACCCTAATAGCGAAAGAATCAAACTTGTAACGTAACCAGCAAGGATTCGAAAGGGTTCTTATCAAAACGAGATCAAATCTTGTAGTATTATCAGATTTCAACAGAACACAAGTAGATATATCAATACTAGACAGGATTAAGAGCAGATCAATAATAAAAACAACAAGAACAAGCGAATCAGATCGAAACTTGACAAGGAAGATGAAAAGATCAATTTCAAATCCAAACAGAACACTGATCAATCACTTTCACACGAGAATATGGAAATAAAACAATCAGATTCGTGATCAAAACAATCAAATTTAATAGATTTCAACAACAGAAACACAAATCTGATCAAAACACAACAGAATATGAAAAGACAAAAACGAAAATCTGTGAGAAATCGAATACCTCCCTTCCAGAGTTGCTATGATACCACATAATAAGATCCTAGGATGATGCTCTGGAACAGATGGGATAATCCTTGCAGAAACGAATCAAAAAGACTCAGGTTTCTCAAGGCATGTGGATCGAATGGTGACACAAGAGGGATGGCTCGACTCTTGATACTCCAAGGCTTTCTGATCCAGATATTACACACTAAATCAGAGAACCAAAGCTGGATATTACACACCAGCAACCTTCAATTCTTCCAAAGACAAGAGAGAAGAGAGAAAAGGGTTTTCGATAAAAAGCCTGCTTATTTTAGAATGAGGGATGCAAGGGTTTAAATAGAAACCAAGGAACACGCTCCTTAGGTTTCGAAAAATTAATAACATAAAAACTATAGATTAAACATAACATAAGGTAAATAGATAGAGTAGTCTTCTTAGGCTTGGACCGATATTAGCACCTAGGAGATGTGTTAAAGCAGCTTGTGGCCTTGTTAAAAATCTTCCTCCGTAAAACCTCTTTGGGACAAAACCGAGAGCAAGGAAAAGAGCACACACAAGTACTTTGCCTAAGTACTACATTAGCTAGATGAGGAGATAGATTGAAAGGTGATCAAGGTATCTCAGATCATCAAGCTTTGTCCAAGACCTTCTTCTCGTTTCCATACGAGTCTAAGTAATCCTCTAATGGTTCCATTTAGTTTCTTGATTCTAGAATGAGTCATGGGACATTCTGGAATGGCTAAGGCATCTTCATCAGCTGGTTTGCCAATGGGTGCATTCCTGGATACATCCTCTTCCTTGTTGAGCTGGTCCATGCTCACGTCACATTCATTGGTGCTTTCCATGATCACATCACTTTAGGCATGGAGAGTCCAAGGGACGGTCCATGGAGGAAGGAGGTGTTGGAGGCGCAACCAATAGCCCCTGATCTTGCCATGAATCAAAGGTGTTCAAGGAACTAACACTAGTTCCTTGTTTGTAAGAATCTATTGTCCCTTGTTTGTAAGAACCTACTGTCCCTTGTTATAAAGCTTGTTCCTTTATGAACTGAATTTGTTGTGTGATGTGTTTGAGACTTGAGGATGTGTTAAGATTGCTAGATATGGATGTTTAGAATCTATCCCAGGATGTTTAGATGACTCGTTTTGAATGGTTGAGTGTTTAAAGTGCTTACTCCAGTTCTAAATGTTGCTTGACATGATATTAGATAGCATGTTCTGAATCAGCTTGCATACATGAATAAAAACTGATTAAAGTGAAGCATTTGGGTCTAGTATATGGAAATGGAATTGATGCTTAGTCTCTGTTCTTAATGAATGTCTTGCTAGGATGATAGATAGTTGTATCTAATCTGGATTGCATTCATGAAGTAAATAGGTTAAGACTGTTGCATACTCTTGTCATTGGGGCTTCCTTAAGGCTGAGACAGCTAGACTTATGTCTAAAGGTCGTTTAAGGCACGGAATGGTTGCCTAAGTGCTTTGTGATAGCATTTAGAGAGTGGTAAGCTTTCATTAGATGGATCTCAATGATAATGAGATGTTGTCTAAGTGCAAAGCTTGTGACATTGGTGATAAAACTTGATGATTAGTCAAGGTTTGATCCCAATGCAACTGTGGCTTATCTCGTTGGGAGTTTGAGTGTTGTTTCAGGTTCACATGGAGTGTCTCTTGTTCAAAACCAATCCAGAACAAGAGGAAGGCTTGGTCCATTGTGTGGAGCAATGGAAGGTTCTTGGTGTAGTAGCCGGTTATAAAAAGCGCAGACCATGAAGGTTGTTGAGCTCCTGGTTCAAGGCACACAAGAAGAAGAGAAGGTCATCACTGAAGCTTGAGGAGGCCGGTGACCTGAGGGTACTTGAAGCTGAAGACATGGAGGTGGACCAGTGGTTTAAGCGCAACTGTTGGGGTGGTGTGCTCCTGGTTTGGATACTTATTCAGGATGACTTTCAAGCTTGAACCTAGAATCAATTCAAGCTTGAGGTGGGGACTTGAGTGAGCTACCTGGTGATCTAAGTTCAAGACCTGGATCCTCCTCACCATTGCACCAAAAATGAAGATGAAGCTATCCAGGTTTAGACATTGGCGAGTCTAGACAAGAGAGTGGTCAGAGCACTCTTGGCTGTGTGAAGAAGAAGGTGACTCTACAATGCGGCTTCTGAAGTGAGGTGGTTGAAGAGTTAGCTGAGGTATCTTCCAGCATTCCATTCAAGGTGGCGAGATAAGAAAGGAGTGGGCAGTGGTGTGTTGATCAAGATCATGAAGCAATCCTTCCAAGCTTGACTTGTTCCACATGGTCAAGCTTGAGGGGGAGTATTGAGAAGCTTCAATGATCTGTGAAGATGGAGTCCTTGGTGGTTATTCAAGAAGAAGAAGCAACCAAGGCTGAGAATGAAGATGGTACTCAATGGAGGTTGTATCTGGTAATCCGAGCACTTAACCCAACAAGAAGTTGGGTGAAAGGGGGAGAGACCAAGATCAGTATGGAGTGAGCTAGATGAGCTCAAGAAGTGTTAGTGGTGAGCAATCCAAGTCCGATTAGCTTACACCACAGTGAGGGCCATTATCCAGAGTTCTTTGTGTCCACCACACTGGTTGAGACACAAAGAACTCACTGGCCAATCCCTAGGCCTTGAAGGAGCTTACTCTTTTCCTTATGAGGGTTTTATCCCTAAGGAGGGTTTTCTCACATAAGTTTTTTAATGAGGAGTGACTTCAAGGTTCCAAGCTTGACTTAGGATCACTAGAGTTAAGCTTGAGGGGGAGTGTTCACTTGAAAAGATACAAATGAACAAGAGAGAGATGAGATGGAGGCAAAGGAGATAAATGGTGTGAAGAGATCTTGTGCAACAAGAATGGAGAAGGCTGTGGGAAGCTGTTATCTGCACAAGAGGCTCTAGAACACATTGAGGATGATCAAGAAGGACCTTGGGAAGCTTTGGTGAGAAGAATGGATCTAATGGTCAAAGTTTAGGATGAGGTGTACGGACTGTACGGCCTGTACGGATCCGTACGGACCAGACTCGACCCAAATCATATATCCTCGACCATTTGAGTATAAAATAGGTTTTAGTGCTTGTGCAAACTTAGGGCACAATGTGTACGGACCAGGTTGATCCTCTATGGCCGTACAACCCTAAGAAAGCACAAGACTTGTAAAACAAGCTTCAAGAAGGTTTAGAGTGGAGAAGCAAAGACTTGGGATCCAAGGGAGGCTTAAGCGTGTAGAAAGATGCTGAGAATATACCATCTGCCAAAAGGAAGAGCAGATCACTTTCCAGAAAGGAAGAACCTTATCCAAAAGGTTATCCACTCACCAAAGGAATAGCATGAACCTAGACAGATCTCTGGATAGGTTCAGTGACCTTGCTGGCTCATTCTCAGCCAAGCTTCCCTTAGGCGAGCTCCTCTGGTTCCAGGCTGTCCCAAAACGTGTGGAGAGCTCTGTCCACACAATTCAAACCGAGGAGCCTCTTCCCTTTGACTCCACATGCTTTGTTAATTATTTTGTAAACCCTAATGTAGCTCTCTCTCTATATATAATCTGATCTCTATTGAGTGTAATATTCAAGGGAGTAAGGGGGAAAACCCCTCCCCACTTCATAATAAAGCTTGTAGTGTTCTTGGATCGAATCCCTCTCAAATCTTCCCCTTTCTTAGTCTCTCTTAGTCTCTCCTAATCTCTGATTCTGATTCAAGTTCACACAAGTAAACCATAACCCTTTCTCTTCATCATTTCGAGTTCATCCTTGCCTTAAAGGCTTGTTCATCACACACAAACCCAGATCCTTATACTTGGTGAAAATCCAACACTCTCCTGACCACATACTTGCCCACTCTTTACTTTACGAAACCCTTGTAATCCTCCCTATATATTCTGGACTCTCTCTATGAATAAAGCATACAGTTCTTTCTAAGTTTTCGAGTCTCAAGATGTTCTTCATAGTCTCTCATAATCTCTCTTCTCGCTTAGTCTAAACCAAGTATTTTCCTTTCTAAATCTGTTCTTAATCTCTTTCTGGTTACATTTCTACTAAGATATCAAAAGATCTTACTTAGGTCAGTTCTTGATGATTTGAGGAAAGAAAAGTTGTTTGTAAACTTAAAGAAGTGTACTTTTTGTACAGATAACTTGGTGTTTCTAGGTTTTGTTGTGAGTGCAGATGGAGTAAAGGTCGACCAAGAAAAGGTGAAAGCAATTCAAGAATGGCCGAGTCCTAAGATAGTAGGTGAAGTAAGGAGTTTCCATGGATCTTGCTGGCTTTTATAGGCGTTTTGTCAAGGATTTTAGCACCATAGCAGCCCCCTTAACTGAAGTAATAAAGAAGGATGTCGGATTCAAGTGGGGGGGGGAAGCACAAGAGAAGGCTTTCCAATGCCTAAAAGAGAAGCTTACTCAATCACCTCTTCTTATACTTCCTAACTTTACCAAAACTTTTGAAATAGAATGTGATGCTTCAGGAATTGTTATTGGTGCTGTCTTAATGCAGGAAAGAAGGCCTATTGCTTACTTTAGTGAAAAACTTGGAGGAGCAACTCTCAACTATGCCACCTATGACAAAGAGTTGTATGCATTAGTCAGAGCGTTGCAAACATGGCAACATTACCTCTGGCCCAAAGAGTTTGTAATCCACACGGATCATGACTCACTCAAGTATCTAAATGAACAAAGCAAGCTCAGCAAGAGACACGCAAGGTGGGTGGAGTTCATTGAGACTTTTCCTATGTCATCAAGTATAAAAAAGGTAAAGAAAACATAGTTGCTGATGCACTATCACGAATGTATGTACTCCTGAATACTCTTGATGCCAAGCTATTAGGATTTGAACAACTCAAAGGTATGTATGAAACTGATAAAGACTTCGGAGATGCATACAAGTCATATGAGAAATTTGCTGCTGGGCATTACTGTAGACAGGATGGGTTCTTATTCTATGACAATCGTTTGTGTGTGCCTAACTGCTCTTTGAGAGATTTGTTTGTCATGGAATCTCATGGAGGAAACCTCATGGGGCATTTTGGGATTGCCAAAACTCTTCTATACGAGGTGTTTGGTGCAAGAAAAGGTTTGTAGTCTCATTGTGGATGGTGGAAGCTGTGTTAACGTTGCTAGTGAAACAAAGGTAAAGAAGTTGGGACTGAAAGTTCAAAGGCATCCAAAACCATACCGACTACAATGGCTCAATGAGGAAGGTGAGATGAAGGTTTCCAGTCAAATGATGGTGCCTCTAGCCATTGGAAGATATGAGGATGAAGTCCTGTGTGATGTGTTACCAATGGAAGCAAGTCACATCCTCCTTGGACGGCCTTGGCAGTCAGATAGGCATGTGGTACATGACGGCTATACTAACAAGCATTCCTTTGAGTTCAAAGGAAGGAAAACTACCTTGGTACCTCTCACTCCTAAAGAGGTTCAACAAGACAAACTCCAGCTCCAAAAGAAGAAAGAAATCGACCTCAAACCAGATCAAAACAAACAGCATAACTTCTATGCCAAACAGGGAGAAATCAAAAGAATTCTATACTCTCAAACTCCTGCTCTATTGCTTGTTTTTAAAGAATCTCTACTAACCATTACTGATCTAACACTGGCATACCCGAGTGAACTTGTCTCTCTTTTACAGGAATATGATGATGTCTTTCCGGAAGATAGTCCCATAGGTCTTCCACCAGTAAGAGGGATTGAGCACCAAATTGATTTTGTTCCTGGATCAACACTCCCAAACCGTCAGCCTACAGAACTAATCCTGTTGAGACTAAAGAATTGCAAAGGCAAGTAGAAGAACTGATGGAGAATGGCCACATCCGAGAGAGCTTGAGCCCATGTGCCCTTCCAGTGCTTCTTGTGCCTAAGAAAGATGGTAGATGGCGCATGTGTGTTGATTGTAGAGCAATCAACAACATAACAGTGAAGTATCGCCACCCTATTCCTAAACTAGATGACATGTTAGATGAATTACATGGCTCATGCATTTTCTCTAAGATAGATTTGAAGAGTGGGTACCATCAGATTAGGATGAAAGAGGGTGATGAGTGGAAAATTGCATTTAAAACTAAACATGGTCTCTATGAATAGTTAGTTATGCCATTCGGACTAACAAATGCACCTAGTACATTCATGAGGTTGATGAACCATGTGCTTAGATCTTTCATACGCATCTTTGTGGTAGTATATTTTGATGACATTTTAATCTATAGCAAGAGCATGGAAGATCATATTGAACATCTTAGGTCAGTTCTTGATGATTTGAGGAAAGAAAAGTTGTTTGCAAACTTAAAGAAGTGTACTTTGTGTACAGATAACTTGGTCTTTATAGGTTTTGTTTTGAGTGCAGATGGAGTAAAGGTCGACCAACAAAAGGTGAAAGCAATTCAAGAATGGCCGAGTCCTAAGACAGTAGGTGAAGTAAGGAGTTTCCATGGATTTGCTGGCTTTTATAGGCGTTTTGTCAAGGATTTTAGCACCATAGCAGCCCCCTTGAATACTCTTGATGCCAAGCTATTAGGATTTGAACCACTCAAAGGTATGTATGAAACTGACAAAGATTTTGGGGATGCATACAAGTCATGTGAGAAATTTGCTGTTGGGCATTACTTTAGACAGGATGGGTTCGTATTCTATGAAAATCGTTTGTGTGTGCCTAACTGCTCTTTGAGAGATTTGTTTGTCAGGAATCTCATGGAAGAAGCCTCATGGGGCATTTTGGGATTGCCAAAACTCTTAAGGTCTTGCAGGATCACTTCTTTTGGCCACACATGAAGAGAGATGTTGAACGAATCTATGGAAGGTGTGCAACGTGCAAGCAAGCTAAATCTAAGGTCCAATCTCATGTTTTTTACACTCCATTACCCATTCCTTATCATCCATGGAATGATATCTCTATGGACACTTCAAAATGGTGCATATCATTGCTTTCCATAAGACTGATGATGTATTGCACGTAGCCAACTTGTTCTTTAAAGAGATAGTCCGTTTGCATGGCATGCCTAGAACTATAGTGTGAAATAGTGATGCTAAGTTTCTAAGTTATGTCTGGAAGACCCTTTGGTCTAAGCTACGTACTAAGTTGTTATTCTCAACCACATGTCATCCACAAACTGATGGACAAACCGAAGTAGTCAATAGGACACTAGGAACACTTTTGAGAGCATTCATCAAAAAGAATTTGAAGTCTTGGGAAGATTACTTACCTTATTGTGAATTTGCATATAATCGTGCTATGCACTCAGCTTCTAAATACTCACCATTTGAAATTGTTTATGGGTTCAATCCCACCTCTCCTTTGGATCTAGTGCCTTTACCTGAGTGTGAAAGAGTTAGTCTGGATGGCAAGAAGAAGGCTGAGATGGTACAACAGATTCATGAGCAAGCTAGACGCAACATTGAAGATAAAACAAAGCAGTATGTCAAACATGCCAACAAGGGAAAACGTGAGAAGGTGTTTGGATGTGGTGACCAAGTGTGGGTGCATCTAAGGAAAGAAAGATTTCCAAATGAAAGGAAATCTAAACTGATGCCGCGGGTCGATGGACCTTTTGAGGTCATAAAGAAGATCAGCAACAATGCCTACAAGCTGGACCTCCAAGGTAAGTATGATGTGCGTAATAGCTTCAACGTTACTGACTTGATCCCTTTTGTTGCAGATGAGCCAAATTTGAGGACAAATCCTTTTCAAGAGGGAGAGGATGATGTGATCATGGACCAGCCAACTAATGGAGATGATGAGCTGATGGACAAACCAATTGATGAAGATGCCTTGTCCATTCCAGAAGGACCTATGACTCATTCCAGATCAAAGAAGCTCAAGGAAGCTATTGGAGGATTACATAAGATGTCATTCATACAAGAAGATTGTCTTGGCCGAAGCTTGATCAACCAAGACACCCTCACCACCATTCAAGCTACCCCTTTATCAAGCTGATCATCAACTAGGCAAGCAACCTAAGTGTGCTATTTTTCCCTACCTTTTGTTTTGTCCCAATGGATTTTCTAAAGTTAGGTTTTTAACGAGGCCTTGGTTTGCTTCACAAATCACCTAGTTGATGTATCTTAGTATATGCATGATATATGCATATTAGGACCGACCACATTTCTATCTTACTTTAAGTTTTAGACTATGGTTTTATTTCATTATGTTCTCGAAACCTAAAGGAGCATGTTCCTTGGTTTCTATTTAAACTCTTGTAAACCTCATTCTAAGGCACGGAGTCTATTATCCTTAACCTTTTGTATTCTCTCTTTCTCTCTGATCTATGTCTAGTGCAAGAGCTTGCTGGTGAGTCATATCCGGCGACTAAGGGTACTAGTTTGGTGTGTCATATCCGATCTGGTGCCTAGGAGTATCAAGGAGATCATCCACACCTCTTTGTGTCACCAATCGATCCACAAACCTTGGTAAACTTGAGTCTTTGTTTCGTTTGCGCAAGGATCTATCCCAAAAAATCCAAAGAAGCATCCTAGGAATGTGTTATGCAAGGACCAAAGGAGCACCACTGGAACTTGGTTAACCGGATCCTGATGTACTTGAATGCCTCTACTGATCAAGGAGTGTGGATGGGATGCAATCGGAGCACTGTGGTGGTAGGATACTGTGATGCGGATTGGGCAGGAGATCTAGCAGATAGGACGTCTACAACAGGCTATTGCACATTCATTGGTGGGAACTTGGTCACTTGGAAGAGCAAGAAGCAGAAAGTGGTTTGATGCTCGAGTGCTGAAGCTGAGTATAGGGCCATGTTGAAGCTGACGAATGAGCTGGTTTGGATCAAAGGGATACTAAAGCACTTGGAGATTTATCAGGCCACACCAATGACCATGCATTGTGACAACCAAGCAGCCTTCCACATTGCTTCAAACTCGGTGTTCCATGAGAGAACCAAGCATATTGAAGTCGATTGCCACAAGGCGAGGCAAATGATAGTCCAAGGAGTGATCTTACCTTGTTACACACGGAGTGAAGATCAGTTGGCTGATGTTTTTACCAAGGCTCCGAGGGAGAAGACACTTGAGTCCATCCATCAGAGGTTGGGACTCATTGATCTTACTAGGTGCAACTAATCCCCTCGTCATGAGGTCTTTACTCTTTTTCTTGCTAAGGTTTTATCCCTAAGGAGGGTTTTCTTTGGCAAGGTTTTTAATGAGGAAGATCTCATGACATTCCAAGCTTGACTTGTTCCACATGGTCAAGCTTGAGGGATAGTGTTAAACCAAATAAGAGAAGTGATCATGATCTACAGAAAAAGGAGAGGAAACACTAAGGGAATAAAGAGGAAGAGAAATGGGATTGTCCATACAAATCCGTACAAGTCCATACAAGCCCGTACAAGTTGTCCATACAGCCAATATGTCGACCAAAGTTACTTTGGGTCGACCACAGTCATTCCGGGTAAATCAGAGAGAATTACCATGTGCGGATAAGGTTTCTTCCCTTCTTCCTTCCGTGTGTCTACATGCATTGAACCCTATGGACAAGGTTCACTCCGCGCATGGACAGGCTGGCCAAGAGCCTCTGGTCAAGATGCCATTGGCATCAAGTGTGTAAGGCCTCTGGTCCGCTTATTTCAAATTAGGCTCGCCCAAGACCTTGACTTCACATGCTCGAGTGGAAACCTTAACCTCTTGTATCCGTTAAGCTTGTTTATCCTTCTCTATATATTTTGTAATCCTTCTCATTAATCAATCAAGCAAGTATTTAGAGTTTCTCTTATTCTCTATAGTGTTCTTCATGTTCTTCATCTCGAAATGATTTCTTCATAAAGTCTTAACCTTTTAGTCTCCAAATCTCTTCTAGTCTCTCATCAACACTCTTCTATCTGTTTATACTCAGATTCTACTCAGTCTTTCAATGAAGCAGCCTTTAAATAGGCAATAGACAACATTAAATAATTACTAAAACAAGGAAACATAAACAAATATTTATGTAAGGAATGAGAACATGCCAAAGGAGATACAGCCAAGGTCTGGCTCGTCCAGGAGGAGCAGAAAGGGACAGGAGGCGAGCACAATCTCCTTAGGTTGATAATGACATGTCTACTCTTGTCCTTATGCACCACATGTGATCTTTCTTGCTAAATTCAAACACGATCCCTCCTTTTTAATTCAAACTGAGTAGCCTATGTTTTTTTTGGAGCTTAGCAACGTCCCTTAAGCCTTCCCACTTCTTTTCTTGCCTTGCAAGGTAAGTTAGGTCAAGATGATTGCTTGTGGAGCAAGTCTGTACGGACATAACTAAATTGGGTTCTCTTGATGAACTCTCTTTAAATCATCAACCAGCTTCTTTTTCTGGTTATTCCTTTCTTTATTTTAACACTCCCCCTCAAGCTTGAACACATGAGATCATTGGGCAAGCTTGGAACTGAGAGTACTTGTCTCATTAAAAACTAAGTATGGAAAACCTCTTGGGATAAAACCATGCTTAGGGAAAAAGAGTGCAACCACCCTCAGCCTAGGGATTTTCCTGTGGGTTTATGAGTCTTATGATCAAGTTTAGGGACTCATAAACCCTGGATCATGGCCTTACTTCAATGGCAAGCAGACACCAGTGTCTTCCTTGCTTCAAACTCAAAACTGCTTGGAACTCTGGATGTGGCTTGTTCTTTGTCTCCCCTTTTTCTGACAAATTGCCATCATCAAAGGGTTTGATCCACGACCAGACTCTTCTCATGAGCTCCAAGTACCTGATTCAAACAATGCACAAACATTTGCATCAATTCTCAAGTGGAAAACCTATTCAAACAAGAATAAGTATAGTTTTAGGCACTTCCCTTGCATAAAAAGATGGACACTGGCTTCTCATATTGACACCCCTCCTCAAGCTTGACCTGATAATGAGAGTATGTGGTCAAGCTTGGAAGATGAGAGCCAGTGATGATCACCAATGCCTTGAGACCACAGCCCTCTTGGCTTGAATTGTGGCCTTTTCCCTTGGGTTTACTTCCTGTCCAGCCTCTTGGCATCAGGTAAGTAACTTCTCAGCAATCTCTCCACTGCTCCATTCATCCTCTCAACCATCTTGGGAGTTAATGGACACAATCAGTGTCCAAAGTTTTGATGGGCAGTGGGCAATATCCATGGTCAGGAATATACATCAAGTGTAGGCTCTGATCAACATGGGCAGCCAATCAACAAATACTAAGACAAGCATCAGTAGACAACAAGAGATCAGATCGTGGGTTTTCACCAAGTCTGATCTTTAAAACACATTTCAAACAGGCAATGGACAGATATCTTCATGATTCTATCCTAGCAACACTCTCTGAATCCTAATCATCAAGTGATACAAGCCTAAGCTATCAAAGGCTGTATGATCCTTAGTACAAGAGAAGGAGCCGATCTGCACAAGGGGTGACTCGTTTGGATTGATCTAATCAACCAAAAGAATCTGGACAGAAGTAACTTGATGGATTAAAGTGCACCACACGAGGAATGAAGGGTCTCGTGATACAACACAAGGTTTCTCTAGGCCGTGGAGGTACTGGTCTCACAAGGCAGAGAGAAGGGAGGCGAATTCTAGAGAGAAAATTCTAGGGTTTCCGAAGAAAAGGTTTTCTGTTTATTCAATACTGCCCAAAGAAAGGGGGTGTGCAAAACTTATAAATAGGACCAAAGGAACAGGTTCCTTTAGGTCAAGAAATAAAAACTATAGTTTAAAAATGGAAAGATACAAAAAATGACATAATTCCTCATAGCCTTGGACCGAGATAGTATCTAGGAAATATGTGAAGCAGATTGTGGCCTCGTTAAAAACCTTCCTCCGCAAAACCCACTGGGAAAAAACCAAGAGCAAGGAAAAGAGCACACACAAGGAGCTTGGCCTAGTTACTTGATCAGTCCAAGAGTCTTGCTAGGCAAGTTGGTCACTATGGTAATGATCATGAGGTTGTTGTGCATGTGGTTTGGAATGAGTGGCCAGGGATCTCCTCTTGATGCTTTGGTATGTTCATCCGGTCCATCACCCTTCAAGATTGGCTCTCCCATCTTCAGGGCATCCATCTTGGTGCTATCATCAGTAGCTTCTTTAGTGGTGTTAACCTGTTCAAGATCAGAAGCAAGTATCATGCTCTCATTAAACTTATGTTGAACTATCTTATCTCTTTGTCTGGTTATAGCTCCCTTGTATACGGTTGGTACTGGCACTTCTTGAACCGTCTCTGCCTTAGTTATCTTGCTGATCATGTCTTGGATATCAGGTTCAGTTAGGTCTGGTTCAAGCTCTGGTTGAATGTCCTCATCAACCCCTCCCTCTTCAAAAGGTTTTGACCTCAAAACTGGTTCATCTGCAAAACAAGGAGATAGATCAGCAACATTAAAGGTTAATGACACTTTCAACTCACCTGACAGGTCAAGACGGTAGGCATTGTTGTTGATCCTCTTATATGTAACTCCTCTGGTTGGGAAACCTTTCTTGCCTCATATGTAACCAAACCCACTCTCCTGGTTCAAACACAATCTCTTTGCGCCCTTTGTTGGTATGCTTGACATACTGCTCAATTCTCTTTTCCATATTCTCCTTAACCTTCTTATGCAACTCCCTTACATACTCAGCTTTTGCTTCTCCGGTTAGACTAATCACTTCAGCTGGTGGTAATGGCTTAAGGTCTAAAGGGGTCTTAGGGTTGAAACCATAAGCAGCTTCAAAAGGTGACATCTTAGTAGCTGAGTGCTGAGCCCGGTTGTATGCAAACTCTATGAATGAAATGGAGTCCAACCAGTTCTTCATATTCTTCCCAATGGTGGATCTATGCAACGTAGAGAGGGTCCTGTTTACTACTTCAGTCTGCCCATCCGTTTGGGGATGACATGTGGTGGAGAATAGCAGCTTTGTTCATATCTTCTTCCACAAGATCCTCCAGAAATGACTTAAGAACTTACTATCACGATCAGAAACTATGGTCCGTGGGACTCCATGTAAGCGTACCACCTCTTTAAAGAACAGATCAGCCGTTTTCGATGCATCATTCACCTTGCACAAGGTATGAAGTGTGCCATTTTGGAGAATCTGTCCACCACAACAAAGATTGAATCCTTATGTTGAATCTTGGGTAAGCCTAGTACGAAGTCCATGGAGATATCCACCCAAGGAGCAGTGGGAATAGGTAGTGGCATGTATAGACCATGGGGTTGTACTCTGGACTTAGCTTTCTTGCAAGTTACACATCTTGCACAATGGGATTCTACTGCATTCTTGAGATGAGGCCAATAGAAATGTTCCCTTACCACAGCTAAGGTTTTATCCACTCCAAAATGTCCCATGAGCCCTCCTCCATGAGCTTCTCTGGTGATCAAGTCTCTCAGTGAACACTGAGGGATGCACAGTCTCTTGCCCTTAAATAGAAACCCCTCATGTAAGTAGAAATTCCCTCGTGGACCTCCAGTACAACTAGAATAGATCTCAGCAAGATCCGGATCTCCTCCATATATATCCTTCATGAATTCAAACCCCATCACCTTGGCTTCCATTGTGGCAATCAAAACATACCTTCTTGAAAGGGCATCAGCTACAATGTTTTCTTTTCTCTTCTTGTACTTGATGATGTATGGAAAGGTCTCTATAAACTCCATCCAGCGGGCATGCCTCTTCTTAAGGTTTGTCTGGCCTCTTAGATGCTTTAGATTCTCATGGTCAGCATGGACCACAAACTCCTTAGATAGCAGGTAGTGTTGCCATGTCTCTAAGGCCCTCACTAGAGCATACAGCTCCTTGTCACAGGTCGGATAGTTGAGAGCTGCTCCACCTAGCTTCTCACCGAAATAAGCAATTGGCTTCCTTCCTTGAATCAACACGGCTCCAATCCCAATCCCTGATGCATCACACTCCAATTCAAAGGTCTTGTTGAAGTCAGGTAAAGCTAGGACGGGGGCATGGGATAGGCGATCCTTTAAGGTCTGGAAAGCTTCTTGTTGAGCCTTTCCCATGTGAACCCAATACTCTTCTTTACTACGACAGTGAGTGGTGAATCTATACTACTGAAGTCTTTAACAAAACGCCTATAGAAGCTGGCTAAACCATGAAAACTCTAGACTTGGCTAATGTTTGTGGGGTCTGGCCAGTCTTGTATTGCCTTTATCTTCTCCTCATCAACCTGTAATCCCTGTGAACTTACAACAAAAACTAGGAAGACAAGTTTATCAGTTTAGAAGGTGCACTTCTTGAGGTTTGCATAAAGACCTTCTTGCCGAAGTGTCTCTAGTACTTGCTCAAGATGTGTCACATGATCAAATAAACAAGTACTGTAAATTAAAATGTCATCAAAGTAAACCACAAAAAACTTACTGATGTATGGTGTGGTTCATGAGCCGCATGAAGGTGCTAGGGGCATTGGTGAGTCCAAATGGCATCACTAACCATTCATACAAACCTTGCTTTGTCTTGAAAGCAATCTTCCACTCATCACCTTCTTTCATTCTCACCTGATGGTACCCACTCTTAAGGTCTATTTTAGAGAAGATTGTGGCGCCACTTAGCTCATTTAGCATGTCATCTAGGCGATGTATGGGGTGTCTATACTTTGGTACTAATAGGACAGGTACATCACAATGACTAAGGCTTTCCCTAACATATCCTTTGTCTAATAGGTCCTGGACTTGTCTCTCTAACTCTTTGGTTTCCTCAGGGTTTACCCTATAGGCTGGTTTGTTTGGTAAAGCAGCTCTGGGTATGAAATCTATTTTGTGTTCTATGCCTCTCAGTGGTGGTAAACCGGCTGGGATCTCCTCTGGAATCACATCTTTGAACCTGTCAAGAAGCCTAGTAATCGCTGGATGAAGTGTAACCTTAATAAGATCCTAGGATGATGCTCTATAACAGATGGGATAATCCTTGCAGAAACGAATCAAAAAGACTCAAGTTTCTCAAGGCATGTGGATTGAATGGTGACACAAGAGGGATGGCTCGACTCTTGATACTCCAAGGCTTTCTGATCCAGATATTACACACTAAATCAGAGAACCAAAGACGGATATTACACACCAGCAACCTTCAATTCGTCCAAAGACAAGAGAGAAGAGAGAAAAGGGTTTTCGATAAAAAGACTGCTTATTTTAGAATGAGGGATGCAAGGGTTGAAATAGAAACCAAGGAACACGCTCCTTAGGTTTCGAAAACTTAATAACATAAAAACTATAGATTAAACATAACATAAGGTAAATAGATAGAGTAGTCTTCTTAGGCTTGGACCTATATTAGCATCTAGGAGATGTGTTAAAGCAGCTTGTGGCCTCGTTAAAACCCTTCCTCCGTAAAACCTCTTTGGGACAAAACCGAGAGCAAGGAAAAGAGCACACACAAGTACTTTGCCTAAGTACTAAATCAGCTAGATGAGGAGATAGATTGAAAGGTGATCAAGGTATCTCAGATCATCAAGCTTTGTCCAAGACCTTCTTCTCATTTCCATACGAGTCTAAGTAATCCTCTAATGGTTCCATTTAGTTTCTTGATTCTAGAACGGGTCATGGGACATTCTAGAATGGCTAAGGCATCTTCATCAGCTGGTTTGGCCATGGGTGCATTCCTGGATACATCCTCTTCCCTGTTGAGCTGGTCCATGCTCACGTCACATTCATTGGTGCTTTCCATGATCACATCAAACCTCATCAGAAACTGCACTCAAAAGCTCCTTAAAGATCATTAGTATAATTGTGTGTTTAGTAGCAGCAACCTTCCTGACATAACTAGGCCTAATAAGAAAATTAGACTTAACAGATTTCTCTTTCTCTTTAGCCATTTGTAAATGCAATTAATGAACTTGTGCTGGTGTGAGTGGTGCTAAGCTAACCTTGCGCTTATCATGCATGAAAGTGTACATGTTAGACCTACCATCATGTTTAGATTCTCTATCCCACTGCCATGGCCTACCTAACAATACATGCCCCGCTTGCATGGGTACTACATCACATGTTACTGCATCTTGATACTTACCAATGCTAAATGGAATGTTAACTTGTTCTTTAACTTGTAACTCAACCTTATCATCTAGCCATCTTAGTCTATATGGATGCGGATGCTTAGTCTTTTCTAAACCAAGTTTATCTACCATATAAGCACTAGCAGCATTGGTGCAAGACCCACCATCTACGATGAGATTACATACCTTGCCTCTGATGGTACATCTGGACATTAAGCACACGCCTGATCATGAAGCTCTCTCCCATGTCTGGATATTCAATCTCTCCAAGTTCTTCTTGAATCAACGGATTATCATCATCATGAAACTCATAACCACCATCTTCAGTGAGTATCATGACCCTCTGGTTTGGGCATTCTCTTGCCATATGTCCTCGGCCTCTACACTTGAAGCAGGTAATGTCTCTAGAACGCTGGGGGTTAGTGTTCTTCCCTGGTTATGCTCTGGTGTCTTTGTTGGGTTAAGTGGGACGAGTCTTAGGTCTGTTATCCCTTCAATTCCTTTTCCCTTGTCCACTGGTTTGTTGTAGTTGCTGTTGCTTGAGTTCCAGGTGGATTGAGACTTGCTTTTGGAGCTCTTCTTCTTGATGTGTTGGTCTGCTTGGACAGCTAGGTGAAAGAGATCCCTCATATCAGTGTAACTCTGCCTCTCAACCTTGCAGCTTATCCTATCTTGTAGTCCATCAATAAACTGAGCCATAGTAGCCTCTTCATCCTCATTAAGGTCCAGGCGATTTCTCAGCTTCTCAAACTCCTCATAGTACTCTTCAACTGACTTGCTGAGCTGCTTAAGTGATCTGAACTTCCTCTGTAGATATCGGTGAAAGTGTTGTGGAACAAATCTCTGCTTCATTGCGTCCTTCATGTCTAACAAAGAGTCTAGTTGTGTCAGATTACTTCTCCTTCTATCTGAACACAATCTATCCCACCAGGAAAGAGCATTGTCCGTGAGCTGAGCTACTGCTAGAGCAACTCGTTTGGGACCAAGGTGGTTGTAATAGTTAAAGATATGATCCATACTCTTCTCCCAGTAAAGGTAAGCTTCAGGATCAACCTTTCCAGCAAAGGTTGGGGTTCCATCTTGATGTGTTCCTGCCCTTGGTGGTGGTTCTGTTTGCGAGGAGCTCTCAGGGGAGGTAAGTAGTCCTCTTCTTCAAACTCTTGGTGCCTGTTTTGCCGGCGAGGAACTCTAGGTGGGAGCATGAACTCCTCTCCTTCCTCATCACCATAGTCATTTGGCTGAAGGCCTGCTCTTTGGGTCGGATTAGGGACACGTTGCTGGCCAGTGTCTTCATCAATCTGTTGATTCCGTGTACTAGTCTCCGGATTGTCATTGTTGTGCACACCTTCTCTTCTGTTGTTGCCTTGGTTCGGATTGAGGAACCTATCAACATTCCGGACTGCTTGCATTGTTGGTCTTTGCTCGACCCTAGTTAGCCTATCTCCAAGGTCTTGGCGCATCGCCATCATGTCTTCTCTCAAGGCTGCAAACATCTGCATGAGGGCGACTTGCTCAGTTGCTTCTCCCATGGTGCTGTCGATTAACCTAACAAGAGACAAGGAAGATCTAATTTTCTGCTTGAGTTAAAAGAAAAAGGAAAGACAAGAATAGGAATTAAGAATGTTTCTTCTTTTTTTTGTAAAATTTGAAGAGCAATAATTAAAAAATAGTTAAATTACTTTTTTGTCCTTTTGAGTTCTTAAAATCGGAAAACTGAAGAGAAAAAGAAAAGAGTGGTCTGCAAGCAAAAATAAATGGAAAGGAAACAGTATCGACCAAGAATGGAAAAAGTATCGACCAAAAAGGAAAGTTGGATATGCAACTTAATGCTAACACTTTTCCGATTTTTTTGAATGAAAATAATGATCTAGAGACAAACTAAACTCGACATCAATAAGAACAAGATGAACACACTGTTTTTTATGGTTTTTATATTTTAAGAGAGATGAAACAACTAAATGCTACAAGAAACAATTTGATTTCTTTATAAGGTTTTATATCGTGAATGCAAAACAAAAATAAACGATTGCAAGTAAGAAGAGATAGGATAGATGCAACCTGATGCTGAAGGAACTTCAGCTCTGATACCAGAAATGATACAAGCCTAAGCTATCAAAAGCTGTATGATCCTTAGTACAAGAGAAGGAGTCGATCTGCACAAGGGGTTACTCGTTTGGATTGATCTAATCAACCAAAAGAATCTGGACAGAAGTAACTTGATGGATTGAAGTGCACCACACGAGGAATGGAGGGTCTCGTGATACAACACAAAGTTTCTCTAGGCCGTGGAGGTACTGGTCTCACAAGGCAGAGAGAAGGGAGGCGAATTCTAGAGAGAGAATTTTAGGGTTTCCGAAGAAAAGGTTTCCTGTTTATTCAATACTGCCCAAAGAAAGAGGGCGTACAAAACTTATAAATAGAACCAAAGGAACAGGCTCCAAGTAACCAGATTCCCACCAATGAAGGTGCAATATCCAGTAGTCGACTTCCTATCCATCCTGTCTCCAGCCCAATCCGCATCACAATACCCCACCACTTCAGTACTCTCATTGCATCCCATCCAGACTCCTTGATCTCGTGATCCATTCAGGTACATGAGGAGACGATTCACCATGTTCCAGTGATGCTCCCTTGGTCCTTGCATATGTTGACTTACCTGGTTCACAGGAAAATATATATCAGGTCGTGTGATGGTCAGGTAGATCAACTTACCAACAAGCTTTCCATAAAGCTTGGCATCCTGGAATGGTGGACTGTCTTGTATCTCCCCCTCATGAGGAACTTTGTATCCATCTTCCAAAGGTGTTTTGAATGTCTTCCCTCCTTGTATATCTGCATCTTTCAAAAGATCAAGTGTAAACTTCCTTTGAGACAAGAATAAACCTTCCTTGGATCTACATATCTTTATTCCAAGAAAGTATTTCATCTCTCCTAAGTCTTTGATTTCAAACACAGACTTTAGATAATCTTTGGTGATTTGGATACCTTCTTTGTGTTGATCTGAGGTAATAAAGAGAGGAGGTTCAAGGGGTTTAGAATGGATTTTGAGATCAAAGGGAAGATTGGGCAAAATTAGGGTGAGTGTACGGACGGTACGGACCGTACAGACTGTACGGCCGACCGTACGGACCACTCGACCCAAACCACTTTAAACTCGACCAAAACATATTTTGGTCTTGTGCAAAAACCGGGTCAAGTTGTACAAATGGCCCATGTCCGTACAACTCAAGGTCCGTACATCCATAGCTGAGACTTGGGTCACAAGGCAGAAGGAAGAGAAGGTAACCTAGCTAGGTAAAAGGAAGAGGTTAACCTGAATGGTTACTCAGTAAGAAAGAGGCTCGCGGATAAGGAGTCAAGCTTGACCAAGACAGCCTGTCCAAGGCTGGAAAGGAGAAGGCATCTAGTCAAGATGCCAAAAGCATCTCGCACCCTCATCCACAAGTTCAAACCAGGCGCGCCACTCTCCTTGACCAGCCACGTCTCCTCCCTTATGGCCATTCCTTTTGTATCCGTTGTAAACCTACCTTACTCTCTATATATTTGTAACTCCTCTCAGATTAATGAATCAAGCAATACACTCTCTCTTTTCCGAGTTACTCTCTCTTCTCTCTTGTTCATCATGAACATCAAGCATTCTTCTCCTTAATCTCTCACTCTCTTTCATTCTTTCTCTCTTAGATTCGCATACTCTCTGCTTATTCTCTTAAAATCTCATGGTATCAGAGCCAGGTTACTCATATACTGGTGTCTAGATCTACAATACTTCAGCTTCATCTCGTGTTCAAAGGTTCAAACTTTCTGGCTTATTGAAGGTTGTTTAGAAGATGGAAGGAAGCGAAGTGATGTTAGCTGTTCCGGTTACTCTTAAAGGTGGTGGAAACTACCTGTTGTGGTCTCGGCTGGTGAAGAATGCGGTTGGGAGCAAGGGTTTATGGAGTCACATCACAGATGAAGCTCCAAAACCACTTGCTAGTGTGGAAGAAGGAGCAAAGGAGCTTGCTTTAGCTGCTCAACAAAAGTGGATCCAAGACGACATGATGGTGCAGACCATGATTCAAGGGTCTCTAGATCCACCTATTCTTGAGGCATACAACTACTGCAAGACTCCAAAGGTCCTGTGGGAGACTCTCCAGAAGATCTATGGAAACACCTCCAATCTAAGCCAGGTGTTTGAGCTAAAGAGGGCTATCAACACCCTTGCTCAGGAAGATGTTGAGTTTACTAAGCACTTGGGCAAGTTCTGGGCTTTATGGTCTGAACTAGAGATGCTTAGGCCAAACACAACAGATCAAGACATCCTGATGGAGAGGCGTGAGCAAGATCAGTTGTTTAGGTTACTCTTAACCCTAAATCCTGCCTTCAACGATTTGATCATGCACATACTGAGGTCCTCAAAGCTCCCAACTTTGGAGGAAGTTTGTGCTCAAATCCAGAAGGAGGAAGGGTCCCTAGGATTGTTTGGTGGTAAGGGGGAACTGTCCCTGGCCAACAAAGCTGAGACTGTCCAAGCTAACAGAGCTATGTACAGGCCTGATGAAAGAAGAGGTGGTGAGGAAAGGAGGTTTGGAGGCAACTATGATCACTGCACGAAGCTGGGTCACAAGAGGAGCCGGTGTTGGATACTTCACCCCATCCCAAGCCGGCAAAGTTCATGAAGGAGCGAGATGCAAGAGCTCACCTCTCAACAGATACAAGTGAAGCTGGTTCATCCGGAGCTGGTCCAGTCACACGAGAAGGGGAAGGAAAGGCCTTGGAATCTCAACACACACCCTTGAAGAGCATGGAGCACGACTGATCAGGAGGTCAGACATTGATGCCCTCATCAAAGCTCTCAAGGAGAATGGTAATGTATCTGGTAACCCTCTAGGGTACTCCTGTGCTGCTTATGACATATCTAGTATCTCATAAGCAGCATAGGAGTACCCTAGAGGATATTAAGAGCCATAAGTTGATCGGAAGGGGAGTAACCAAAGGAGACCTTTACATGCTTGAAGACACTGCCCCTAGTTCTGATTTTAAGTACTCGTTTAGTTCTACTTCTGTGATGAATAATGATGCATTGTGGCATGCTAGAGTAGGTCACCCTCATGTTAGAGCTCTAAGTTTAATGTTACCAGGTGTCATGTATAAGAATAATGAATGTGAATCATGTATCTTGGCTAAACATTGTAAGGCAGTTTTTCAGAAATCAACTACTCTTTATGAAAAGTGTTTTGATCTTGTGCATTCAGATGTGTGGACTGCTCCTTGTTTATCTAGAGAAAACTATATGTATTTTCTAACATTCATTGATGAAAAATCGAAATACACCTGGATAACTCTCATTCAAACTAAGGATAGGGTGCTTGATGCATTTAGAAACTTTCAGGCATATGTGATTAACCATTACCATGCCAAGATTAAGATTTTCAGGTCGGATAATGGTGGTGAGTACACAAGCCTGGCATTCAAGCAACATCTAGCTCAACATGGGATCCTGCATCAAACAAGCTGCCCTTACACGCCTCAACAGAATGGAGTGCCTGAAAGGAAGAACATGCATCTTATGGAGGTGGCTCGGTCAATCATGTTTCAGTCCAATGTCCCCTAAAGGTTCTGGAGTGATGTTGTGATGACTGCCTGCTATTTGATCAACAGAACACCTACTAGAGTTCTAGATGACAAGGCTCCATTTGAAGTTCTAAAAAAGGAGAAGCCGGTTCTAAGTCATTTAAGAGTGTTTGGGTGCTTATGCTTTGTTCTAGTTCCCAGAGAGATGAGGAACAAACTGGAACCAAAGAGCACAAGGGCAATGTTCATTGGATACTCAACCACTCATAAGGGTTACAAGTGTTTTGATCCTAGAACAAGGCGAGTTCTAGTGTCAAGGGATGTGAAGTATGTGGAGTCAAGAGGGTACTACGAGGAGAAGAGCTGGGATGATTTGAAGGATCTATCTCAAGCCTCAAATAAGGCAACTAGTCTCCGGATCATCTTAGAAGGACTTGGGATCAATATGACCCATGGCCAGAGAGGGCAAGGAGCACCAAACCCTCATGAATCTGAAGATCAACCCCACCATGTTCATGAAGGGGGAAATACACCTGAAGAAGGACACCAAAATGAGGAAGGTTCAGATGAAAGTTCAGATTGTCATGATCAAGGTGGAGCTCAAAATGAAGAAAGTAGTGGAGGAAACCAAGAACCTGAGGAAGTCATGGAGAACAAGAAGAACAAATGGTTGAAGTCCCAGTAAGAAGGAGCACTCGGATAAGAAGGGACCCATCTAATTGGGTCAATACTCGGGTGTACTACAATGCTCAAGCAGTAGCTCACCCAACTCAAGTGGTGTGCTCGTTTGCTGAGTTTCCAAAGGAACACTATGTGTTCATGACAAGTCTGGACGATAGTCAAGTTCCAAGATCATATGAGGAAGCCATGGAGGATAAGGAATGGAGAGACTCAGTGGCTGATGAAGCTAAGGCCATGATAAGAAATGAGACATGGTATGAAAGTGAGCTACCTAAAGGGAAGAAGGCTGTAACAAGTAGATGGATATTCACCATCAAGTTCCTTCTGAATGGAAAGATAGAGAGAAAGAAGACAAGACTGGTGGCTAGAGGGTTCACCCAAACCTATGGAGAGGATTACCTGGACACTTTTGCTCCAGTTTCCAAGCTTCACACTATCCGAATTGTTCTATCTGTGGCAACCAACTTGGAATGGGGTTTATGGCATATGGACGTGAAGAATGCATTTCTTCAGGGAGAGCTTGAGGATGAAGTGTATATGAAACCCCCACCAGGTCTTGAAGGACTTGTAAAGCCAGGGAATGTGATGAGATTGAAGAAAGCTATATATGGCTTGAAGCAGTCGCCTAGAGCTTGGTACAACAAGTTGAGCACTACCCTAAATGGACGAGGGTTCACGAAGTCGGAACTGGATCACACTCTCTTCACCCTCACCACACCATCAGGTATCATTGTCCTTCTAGTTTATGTTGATGATATCATCATAACTGGAAGTGACAAAGAAGGTATACAAGATACAAAAGATTACTTGAAATTTGTGTTTGAGATTAAAGACCTAGGGGAGATGAAATACTTCCTTGGTATTGAGATATGTAGAGCCAAGGAAGGTCTATTCATGTCTCAAAGAAAATATACACTTGATCTTTTGAAAGATGCAGGTAAATTTGTTGGAAAGACGGCCAAAATGCCACTGGAGGATGGGTATAAAGTTCCACGTGAGGTGGAGATTGAGAACAGCCAACACTTTGAAGATCCTAAACTCTATAGGAGGATGGTTGGTAAGCTAATCTATCTGACTATTACTCGCCCTGATATATGCTTTGCTGTGAACCAGGTGAGTCAACATATGCAAGAGCCAAGGGAACATCACTGGAGGATTGTGGACCGGATCCTCAGTTACCTAAATTTGATCATCAGGCCAGGGGATATGGATGGAGTGCAATAAGAGCACTGAGGTAATGGGTTATTGTGATGCAGATTGGCAGGAGATCGAGCCGACAGAAAGTCCACTACAGGTTATTGCACCTTCATTGGAGGGAACCTGGTCACTTGGAAGAGCAAGAAGCAGAAGGTGGTCTCTTGTTCAAGTGCTGAAGCTGAGTATAGAGCCATGTTGAAGCTGACAAACGAATTGGTGTGGATCAAGGGGATATTGAAGCATCTAGGAGTTGAACAAGCCACACCAGTGACTATCCATTGTGACAACCAGGCGGCTATCCACGTTGCAACAAACTCAGTGTTCCATGAGAGGACCAAGCACATTGAGGTGGACTGCCACAAAGTGAGACAAATGATTGGTCTTGGAGAAATCTTGCCTTGCTATACAAGTAGTGAGGATCAGTTGGCGGATGTCTTTACCAAGGCAGCAAGTCAAAAGGTCATTGAGTTAATTCATACCAAATTAGGACTCATTGACCTCACACCAGACAACTAATCCCCTCACTATGGGTCTCCACTCTTTTTCCCTCATCAAAGGGTTTTATCCCACAAAGGGTTTTCTCTTTGGTGAGGTTTTTAATGAGGGGGATCTCATAGCATTCCAAGCTGGACTTGTTCCACATGGTCAAGCTTGAGGGGGAGTGTTGATCTGAGGTAATAAAGAGAGGAGGTTCAAGGGGTTTAGAAGGGATTTTGAGATCAAAGGGAAGATTGGGCAAAATTAGGGTGAGTGTACGGACGGTAAGGACGGTACGGACTGTACGGCCGACCGTACGGACCACTCGACCCAAACCACTTTAAACTCGACCAAAACATATTTTGGTCTTGTGCAAAAACCGGGTCAAGTTGTACGGATGGCCCATGTCCGTACAACTCAAGATCCGTACATCCATGGCTGAGAATTGGGTCACAAGGCAGAAGGAAGAGAAGGTAACCTGGCTGGGTAAAAGGAAGAAGGTTAACCTGAATGGTTACTCAGTAAGAAAGAGGCTCGCGGATAAGGAGTCAAGCTTTACCAAGACAGCCTGTCCAAGGCTGGAAAGGAGAAGGCATATAGTCAAGGTGCCAAAAGCATCTCGTACCCTCATCCACAAGTTCAAACCAGGCGCGCCACTCTCCTTGACCAGCCACGTCTCTTCCCGTATGGCCTTTCCTTTTGTATCCGCTGTAACCCTACCTTACTCTCTATATATTTGTAACTCCTCTCAGATTAATGAATCAAGTAATACACTCTCTCTTTTCCGAGTTACTCTCTCTTCTCTCTTGTTCATCATGAACATCAAGCATTCTCCTCCTTAATCTCTCACTCTCGTCCACTCTTTCTCTCTTAGATTCGCATACTCTCTTCTTATTCTCTTAAAATCTCACTTTGTCACTTCCAATGATGATGATATCATCAACATACACTAGAAGAACAATGATACCTGATGGAGTGGTGAGGGTGAAGAGAGTGTGGTCTAGTTCGGATTTCTTGAAGCTTCTCCCATTCAAGGTTGTGCTCAGCTTGTTGTACCAAGCCCTTGGAGATTGTTTGAGGCCATAGATAGCATTCTTCAGTCTTAGAACATTTCCTTCCTTGACCAACTGCTCTAGCCCGGGTGGAGGATACATGTAGACCTCATCTTCAAGTTCCCCTTGAAGAAATGCATTCTTCACACCCATTTGCCAAAGTCCCCACTTAAGGTTCACTGCTACTGAAAGAACTATCCTGATGGTATGGAGTTTTGCAACCGGGGCAAAGATATCCAAATAGTCTTCACCATATGTTTGGGTAAACCCTCTTGCCACCGGTCGAGTCTTCCTTCTATCTATCTTTCCATTTGCAAGATACTTGATTGTGAAGATCCACCTACTAGACACTGCCTTCTTTCCTCTTGGTAGTTCACTCTCATACCAAGTATCATTCTTGATCATTTCGGTTGCTTCAGCTCCTACTGACTCTCTCCATTCTTTGTCCTTCATTGCTTCCTCATATGACTGAGGAATGTAACTATCATCCAGATTCGTCATGAAGACACAATGCTCTTCAGGATAGTGGGCGAGTGAGCAGGAAACTTGAGCAGGATGTTCTACTGCCTGAGCATTATAGTATACTCTAGTGTTTACCCAGTTGGTTGGTGGATTCCTGATCCTAGTGCTCCTTCTTAGTTGTTGTTCAACAGCCGGTTCTTGCTCTTGGTTCTGACCATCTCCATTATTCACTGATCCCTCTTCCTCTTCATTCACTATGTCTTCCCCTTGTTCCACAGTTTGATCATGAGAAGCAGAGTCTTCTCCAACTTCCCCTTGGTCTTCTGGTTCATTTTGTTGGAATTCATGAGTGTTTGTCTCATGTCAAGAGAGTATTCAGTTAACTTGTAACTGAATCCCCTTCAACCATACAACAGGAACTCACCATTCAAAGGAAGAGACAACCAACTGGTGGTTGAATCCTCTTAAACAGCCTACACTATAACCAAGATCCTAGACAGCAAACTGGTTATGTGTGGCAAAGAATCTCTAGTTTGAATCTATCCTGCTGAAGTAACACAACACTTTGAGTTTGTGTACCTAAGATGAAGAGGATTTAGAATCAGTAATCTAGAGTTTAAGAAGTAGATAAAGAAGAGTTTAGAGTGAGTTTGACAAGTATTAGGCTGCCTTAAGAGAAAAACCATAATACTTAACTCCTTACATTGTGAATATTGTTTAGACACAAGCAAGGGAGAGAGATCACACGAAATTAGAGAGAGAGAAACTTGTCTATTAATTCTGGTAAGAGTTACAAGAGGTGAAGCTGTCTTAATATAGACAATGAGCAACATTAAACAATTACTAAAACAAAGAAAATATAAACAAATAATTCTTTAGGGACTGAGAAGAGGCCAAAGGGGATTCATCCAAGGTCTGGCTCATCCAGGAAGAGTAGAAAGGGACAGGAGGAGACGCACAGCCTTCCTTGGTGACAGTGACAGCTCTACACAACTCCTTATCCACCCATGTGACTTCTTCTTGCTTAATTCAAAGCAGATCCTTTCTTTTGAATTCAAACTGATTTCCTTGACTTCTTACAGGTTTCCAACGTCCATATTAGTCTCCACAAATTATTCCTTGCCTTGCAAGTCAGGTTAGGTCAAGTGGTAGCTTGTAGAGCAAGTCTGTAAAAACAGAACCAAATTGGCTTCTCTTGATGAACTTATCATTGGATCATCAACCAGATTCTTCTTCTGGTTATCCCTTTATTTATTTCAATACTCCCCCTCAAGCTTGACCATAGGAGATCCTTGGACAAGCTTTGAACTGAGAGCACTTGCCTCATTAAAAACCTAAGTGTGGAAAACCTCTTGGGATAAACCCATCACTTAGGGAAAAAGAGTGCAACTACCCTCAGCCTAGGGATTGGCAAGTGAGCCGAAGGAGCTTAAGAATATTTTCATGGACTCCTTAGACTCTGGATCATGGCCTTTCTTCAATGGCAAGCAGGCACCAATGCCTTCCTTGCTTCACACTCATCACACCTTTGAGCTTCTTCTTGTGGTCAGAGTTTGTCTCCCCTTTTCTTTTGGCTTCTTGCCTTCATCATGGGTTGTGTTCAAGTCTCCCTTGTTCATGAGCTCAATCGGTACCTGATTCAAACAATGCACAAATACATGCATCAATTCTCAAGGTGCAAACCTATTCAATCATAAGCATAAGTATAAATTTAGGTACTTCCCTTGCATAATTTTCTGAAGAATGGACATTGGCTTCTCATATTTAACACCCCTCCTCAAGCTTGACCTGAGAATGAGAGTATATGGTCAGGCTTGGAAGATGAGAGCCAATGATGATCACCGATTCCTTGAGACCACAGCCCTCTTAACTTGAAGCTTCATCAACCAGGTACAATCACACATGCTATGGGCTGATTCATAGCTTCCCAACTGAAGGTAACTGCTCTAACTCCATGCCTTGGGTTGATCCATAGCTTCCCCACTGAAGGTAACTGTTCTAACTCCATGTAGAAGCTGATCCATAGCTTCCCAACAAGAAGGTAACTGTTCTAACTCCAAGTTGTTGATGTCCTTCTTGAATTCTTATTGCAATGGCTTCTAGACAGGCCATGGAAGCTCATTTACAGCCCCCCTCAAGCGTGACTCCGAGTATAAGGGAGGAGAAAAGCTTGATATGAGCTTTCAAGCCACATGGTATACTCTTAAAATATCTCTCCATGGTCAGGAATATGCATCTTGTGCAGGCTCTGATCAACATGGGTAATCTTTCAAACCAACACTAAAACAAGCATCAGTAGACAACAAGAAACCAGAACATTGGTTTTCACCAAGTCTGATCCTTAAACACACAATTTAAACAAACATATGCAGCAATGGAGAGATATCTTTAATATTTTATTCTAGATACACTCTTAATCCTAAACAAGACTAAGAATTCAGGCAATAACACCATCAATTTTCCTAAGGGCAAAGAAAACCAATTCTTTCAAGACAGCTTAACAACCTTAGGCAGATTCTAAACAAGAGATTATGAGAATAGAGAGTTAAGTAACCAGAGTAAAAGTAACCAGAGAAAAAGTACAAAATAGAGAATGATGTAACAGGAGTATTAGTAGCCAGGGAATTGTAGAATTATGGAGAATAAGTAACCTGAGAATTGACATTTTAAGAGAATAAGAGGAGAGTATGCGAATCTAAGAGAGAAAGAGTGAAAGAGAGTGAGAGATTAGGGAGGATTTTGCTTGATGTTCATGATGAAAGAGAGAGAAAAGAGAGAGTAACTTGAGAATGAAATGTATTGCTTGATTTATTAACCAGAGAGGAGTTACACTTATATAGAAAAGGAAGAGCTTTACAATGGATACAAGAGGTAAGGTAACCAGCGTAGAAACCGTGCTGGTCAAGAGAAGGGGAGCGCCTAGTTTGAATTTGTGGCTGTGGGTGCGAGATCCTTTTTGCATCTTGACTAGATGCCTTCTGCTTTCCAGCTCGGGACAGGCTGTCTTCGTCAAGCATATCCTCTTATCCGCGAGCCTCCTTCTTACTCAGTAACCCCAATGGTTAACTTCCTTCTTTCACCCAAACCAGTTTACCTTGCCTTCTTCCTACCTTGTAACCCAAGTATCCACCATTGTTGTACGGACTTTGAGTTGTACCGACCAGGTCCATCTGTACAACCTAACCCGGATTTTGCACAAGACCAAAATGTATTTTGGTCGAGTTTAAAGTGCTTTAGGTCGAGTGGTCCGTACGGTCGGCCGTACAATCCGTACAGTCCGTACCGTCCGTACACTCGCCCTAATTTTGCACAAACCTTCCTTTGATCGCAAACTTTATTCTAAGCCTCTTAAACTTCCTCTCTTTATTTCCTCAGATCAACACTCCCCCTCAAGCTTGACCATGTGGAACAAGTCAAGCTTGGAAGACTATGAGACCTCCCTCATTAAAAACCTCACCAAAGAGAAAACCCTTTTTGGGATAAAACCCCTTTATGAGGGAAAAAGAGTGGAGACCCCATAGCGAGGGGATTAGTTGTCTGGTATAAGGTCAATGAGTCATAATCTGGTGTCTATAGACTCAATGACCTTTTGCCTTGCTGCCTTGGTAAATATATCTGCCGACTGATATTCACTTCTTGTATAGCAAGGCAAGATCTCTCCAAGGCCAATCATCTGCCTTACTTTGTGGCAGTCCACCTCAATGTGCTTGGTGCGTTCATGGAACACCGAGTTGGTTGCAATGTGGATAGCCGCATGGTTGTCACAGTGCATAATCATTGGTGTGGCTTGCTCAACTCCTAGATTCTTCAGTATCCCTTTGATCCACACCAACTCATTTGTCAGCTTCAGCATGGCCCTATACTCAGCCTCCGCACTTGAACAAGAGACCACCTTCTGCTTCTTGCTCTTCCAAGTGACCAGGTTACCTCCAATAAAGGTGCAATAGCCGGTGGTAGATTTCCTATCAGTCCTATCTCCTGCCCAATCTGCATCACAGTATCCCACCACTTCAGTGCTCTCATTACACCCCATCCATACTCCTTGGCCTGGTGATCCATTGAGGTAACTTAGAATCCGTTCCACCATCTTCTAGTGATGTTCCCTTGGTTCTTGCATGTGCTGGCTCACCTGGTTCACAGCAAAACAGATATCAGGACGGGTAATGGTTAGGTATATTAACTTACCAACCATCCTCCTATAGAGTTTAGGATCTTCAAGGTATTGGCTATGTTCAATCTCCCCCTCTTGTGGGACTTTGTACCCATCCTCCAATGGCATTTTGGCTGCCTTCCCACCAAGTTTACCTGCATCTTTCAAAAGATCAAGAGTGTATTTCCTTTGGGACATGAACAAGACTTCCTTGGACCGACATATCTCTATTCCAAGGAAATATTTCATCTCCCCTATGAAATTTTGATAGAGATTGAGAGAATAGGATGAGAATAAGAGACTGAGAGAGAGATTTAGACTAAAGAAGAAGAGACTCGGCGAGAGAGACTTGAAACCATTGAGAGAGACTAAGAGAAAAGACTGAAGGTTTCGTTATATTATTGATGAACAAGGTTTACAAATATATAGAGGAAGAGTAAAGCCCTACAACGGATACAGGATAAGGTTCTGGATAAGCTTTTTCCACAGGCGTGTGGAATCAAAGACCAGGAGCGTCCCGTTTGAATTCTTGTGGCTGGAAAGCTTCACACGCGATATTCCATTGGCATCTTGACCAGATGCTCTTCCAGCACGAGCCAGCCCGTCAAACGCGCGCCTCAGTCAAGCTTGATCCGCTTGGTAACTAGTAAGAGTAACTTTGGGTCGAATTACTCTTACCCGGGTAACTTTTCTTGTCCGCGGTAAACTGCTTCGCCTAATTTGTACAGCCAAGTTGTACGGCCTGTACGGCCTAGTTATACGGATATGTACGGACAGCTCTAAACCATTTCCTCTCCTCTTCATAATCCTTCCTCTATCATATTATAACCTTTTTTCAACACCCTAGGTCTTTGATTTCAAACACAGACTTTAGATAGTCTTTAGTATCTTGTATACCTTCTTTGTTACTTCCAGTTATGATGATATCATCAACATAAACTAGAAGGACAATAATACCTGAGTTTGTGGGAGAGTGAAGAGAGTGTGGTCTAGCTCAGACTTCCTGAACCCTCACCCATTCAAAGTAGTACTCAGCTTGTTGTACCAAGCTCTAGGCGACTGATTTAGACCATATATAGCTTTCTTCAACCTCAGCACATTTCCTGGTTTCACAAGACCCTCAAGACTTGGTGGTGGTTTCATATAGACCTCATCTTCAAGTTCTCCTTGAAGAAAGGCATTCTTGACATCCATTTACCAGAGATCCCACTTCATATTGGTTGCCACTGATAGAACAATCCGAATGGTATGGAGTTAAGCAACTGGAGCGAAGGTGTCAAGGTAGTCTTCTCCATAGGTTTGAGTGAAACCTCTAGCTACCAGTCTTGTCTTCCTCCTATCTATCTTCCCATTTGGCAGGAACTTGATGGTGAATATCCACATACTGGTTACTGTCTTCTTCCCTTTAGGTAACTCACTTTCATACCATGTCTCATTCTTGATCATGGCATTAGTTTCATCCGCAACTGAGGCTCTCCATCTTTCATCTTTCATAGCTTCTTCATATGACCGTGGTACTTGGCTTTCATCCAGATTAGATATGAATGTGCAATGCTCTTTTGGGAACTTGGCAAACAAACATACCACCTGACTTGGATGAGCTACTGCTTGGGCATTGTAGTACACTCGAGTGTTAACCTAGTTTGATGGATCTCTTCTCAACCTCATACTTCTTCTTAGTGGTGGTGCTTCTTCCACTGGTTCCTCATGACCTTCTTCTTCAGGTCCATTGCTACCTCACCTTGATCATGATCTTCTGAGTGTTCCTCATCTTGACTTCGAACCTCAGGTCCATTTCCCCCTTCATGATCATGGTGGGTTTGACCTTCAGCTTCATGAATGTTAGGCTCTTCTTGTCTCCTATGATCCTGGGTTGTATTGATCCCAAGACCTTCAAGAATGATCCGGAGGCTAGCTGCCTTATCAGAGGCTTGGGACAGATCCTTCAAATCATCCCAACTCTTCTCTTTATAGTACCCCCTTGACTCCACAAACTTCACATCCCTGGATACCAGAACTCGCCTTGTCTTTGGATCAAAACATTTGTAACCCTTCTGTTTTGTTGAATACCCCCACGAACATAGCCCTTGTACTCTTTGCTTCCAGCTTATTCCTCATCTCCCCGGGTACCAGAACAAAGCATAGACACACGAAAACCCTTAGATGACTTAAGACCAACTTCTCCTTGTTTAGAAGTTCAAATGGAGCCTTGTCATCTAGAACTCTGGTGGGTGTCCTGTTGATCAGATAGCATGCAGTCTGTAAGACCCGTTCCTGGTCCATTGAACCCCAACCAGATCCAAGTCTTAACCTATACAATGCTATGGATGGTTCCGGTTTTAAGCCAAATAGTTTCTAAGTCATTTTAGCAAAACTGAGTTCATTCAATTCAGAGTAGGAATAAATATCAAATAAGGGGCAAACAGATTGTATAAATATAAATCAGAGTGATACAAAGTATTCATGTGATCCAAGTTGCACAATAAGCTATCATAAGTTCATAACTAAACATTTCTACCCCTTAACCCACACACACATCCATCCCGGCTTGAGTCCTCACGGTTCCTTGGCCTTGCCACAGTCCATATCCTTACCTGAAACCACACAAGCACAACAGCATGATATTATGTCTGATAACCTAACCACAAACCTAAGCAATTGCATGGTTCTGCGCTAAAGACCATCTTGAACCAATTCTGACCCTTTTTCAAAAGTGGTCCAAAAACTAAATAAAGTTCATGACAATTCGTGATAAATCCTAACTAGAAGGAATCCATGGTCGGATTCACCAGAAACCGCCCCGAACCCTAAGATCCGACCCAAACAGCCCAAGGACCAAAATATGGTTTTTGAGCAATTCAAGTCCAAATCGTCTCTAGTCTTTTCCAATAATTCTTATAAATCCTAAAACATCTATCCTCAAGTTTTCAAGCCAAACAAACACGGTTAGAGTAGTTTGGGATCATGGAACCCATTTCTGGCCGATAAACTGTCCAATGGAACCAGCCTTATGCTTGGTCCATGGGAAGGCTGTTCTGATCACCAAACTCTCATAAACATATCAGGAGAGTAAGATATAATAAGTAGACAAACAGAAATGGGCGTGATCATAGTTCCAGATATCATAAACCACATGTTCTCACACAATGGTCCATGCCCCTGTTTACATAATCCACACCACTAACCTTAGAGGATCTATCCTTCTGGCCACGATCCTTCTCCTTCTCCTTACCACGATCCCTTTGTCTGGTATCCATGTCTGCGCCTTGATCTTCACAAAACTCATACGATTGGAGAGATCACACGCCTTAACACCCACATGGATTCAGCCTTCAACAATCGGTTCTTCTTTCTCTCTTTTCTCTCTGGATTTTGGCAGAGGTTTGCCTTGTGTTTCTGACTGATTAATTTCGTCCATAGGGTCTTATATTTATAGGTGAGGACGTGGGTAGCTGTGTCTGGGAGAACAGGCACGAATTGGGGGTAGAAAACTGCCCAAAATTGTCAAACTGCCCATTCCCACCCTTTCTTCCCGAAACCGCCCAACTGCTCCTTTTGGGCGTGTGGGCTTCCTGGAACTAGGCCCATTTGTCCTCCTGGATCCCTGGTTCATCTGCCAAGACCCACAGACCCTTGCTGGATCAGGCAAGACCCATAACCGCCCATGACCCGTCCACCCGGCCCGGACCAAAACACTTCACCGAGCTGAGATGAGCTGACCACTAGCTGCTCCAGCTGAGTGAGCTAGTCCATCAGCTCCAGCTAGCTGACCTTCCTGGAGTGAGCTACCTCTGAGCTACTCCTAGCTGGTTGAGCTCCGTCCAGCTGGTCCGAGCTTCATCCGCGCATCGGCCAGCTGTCTATACTCTTGTCCAGCTACCTTAAGCTTCCCGGAGCTACCCAAAGCTTACCCAGAGCTTGGTTGAGCTGCCTCAAGCTGTCCTGAGCTGTTTTGAGCTTCTTCCTTACTCCTCCCAGCTGCATTAAGCTCCTTTCCAACCTTTCCTGGTTAAGTCTCAGCTTCCTGATTCACTTAACCTGCTTCCTGGACAATGATACCTCATGGTTAGACTCTAAGGCCTTGCTGGTACGTTTTCTTGTACCATGGTCCGTCCCAACGATCCTGTCTAGGATCGGGGATATGACAAGTCTCCCCCACTTGGAATGGATTCGACCTCGAATCCTTGCTGCATGTTTTATCCAGGAACAAACTGATTATACCACTCTGGGTACTCATCCTTCATCCTCACTTCTGTTTCCCAAGTAATGACATCCTTGCCATTGTATTCCCACACGACCTTGATCATAGGTACTGTTTTCTGCCTTGTTGCCTTCTCTGCTCGATCTATGATTCGAACCGGCCTTGTTTCTAAGGTGAGGTTCTTACCAAGATCAGCAGCAATCTCTGGCAACACAACGTCTTGGTTGCCTAAACACTTCCTGAGTTGGGACACATGGAACACATTGTGGAATGCATCCATTTCTGATGGCAAGTTTAACTTGTATGCCACTGCTCCAACTCTCTCAATGATCCGGAATGGACCTAAGTATCTAGGATCCAATTTCCTTCGTCCAAGAACCCTGGTCCTGCCCTTGAAGGTGATCATCTTGTGATAGACCCAATCACTAATCTCAAACTCAAGGTGTTTCCTTCTCCGGTCTGCATAACTCTTTTGGCGGTCTTGCGCCTCCTTCATTTTCTCTTGAACCAGCTTGATCTTCTGCGTGGTCTCCTCAACAATTTCAGGACCCAACATACTACGCTCCCCCACTTGGGTCCAGCATAGTGGTGTCCTACAGGGCCTTCCATACAATGGTTCATACGGTGACATTCCAATGCTGATATGAAAGCTATTGTTGTAGGCAAATTCCACCAAAGGCAAATGTCTTTCCCAAGAACTTCCCCAGTCCAAGACACATGCCCTTAACAAGTCTTCTAATGTCTGTATTGTTCTCTCTGACTGCCCATCCGTCTGTGGGTGATAGGCTGTACTCATGTTTACCCTCGTCCCCAAAGCTTTCTGGAAAGCTTTCCAAAAGTACGAGGTAAACCTTGGGTCACGGTCAGAGACAATACTGGCTGGTACTCCATGTAGTCTTACTATCTCGTCAACATATACCTTCACAATCTCATCAACTCCATTGCCCTTTCTGATTGCCAGGAAATGGGCTGATTTGGTTAAACGATCGACCACTACCCATACTGCATCCTTCTTGTTCCTGGTTGTAGGGAAACCGGTTACAAAGTCCATAGTAATGTGGTCCCACTTCCACTCTAGAATGGGTAGACTTTGTAGCAACCCACTGGGAACCTGATGTTCAGCCTTCACGAGCTGGCATGTGGGGCACTTTGCCACCCACTCAGCTACATCGGTTTTCATACGAATCCAGTGGTAGTACCTCTTCAGGTCTCTATACATCTTGTTCAACCCTGGGTGAACAGAGAACTTAAACTTATGAGCGTGCCTCATAATCTCCTCCTTTAGCTCCCAGTTGTTGGGAGCACTGATCCTACCATGTATCAAGATGGTACCATTACTCGCCATTTGGTACTCGGTCTGGTCATTCCTTGCAACCTTTTGTAGGTTCTCATCTAGTAGTTGCGCTTGCTGAATCCTGGTAAGTAGATCAGCCTGGTCCACTGCCTCCAACCCCAATGGCTCGTCACTGCCGGCCAATGTGTTGAGGTGCAAGGACCGTACCATCCCTTCCAGTTCAACAGCTTCCTTCTCAGCCGATACATCAGCTCTCCTCCGCCTCAGGGCATCTGCGACCAGATTAGCCTTGCCGGATAGTAGACTATATCCAGGTCATAATCTGCTACAAATTCCATCCATCTCCTCTGTCTTAAGTTCAGCTCGGGCTGAGTGAAAATGTACTTAAGACTCTTGTGGTCGGTGAGGATCTGAACCTTTGCTCTATACAGATAAGACCTCCAAATCTTCAGGGCAAACACCATAGCTGCCATCTCCAAGTCATGGGTTGGG
Source organism: Moricandia arvensis (assembly GCA_905132765.1). Lineage (NCBI taxonomy): Eukaryota > Viridiplantae > Streptophyta > Magnoliopsida > Brassicales > Brassicaceae > Moricandia > Moricandia arvensis. The sequence goes on from CAJHQP010000138.1 coordinate 119,225, forward strand.
TAATTACCCTCATGCTTCTTTAATTGCCAGGAAGCATAAGCTATCACCTTCCCATGCTGGGTTAAAACACATCCCAGTCCCGTAATGGAAGAATCCGTGTATACCACATAAGGCTGGTCGGCCTCTGGTAATACCAGAACCGGGGCACTGGTCAACATGTCCTTAAGGGCTGAGAAACTCTTCCCACACTCCTCAGACCACGTGAACTTCACATCCTTACCGGTCAGTCTTGTCATGGGTTGAGCTAGACTTGCAAACCCCTTGACAAACTTTCGGTAGTACCCAGCCAAACCCAGGAAACTTCTAACTTCCGTAGCATTCTTGGGTTGTGGCCACTCCTTGATGCATTTGATCTTCTCTGGATCCACAGACACGCCCTCATCAGAAACTATGTGCCCAAGGAACCCAATACTCTTTTGCCAGAAGGTACATTTGCTGAGCTTCGCAAACAACTGCTGGTCCCTCAACCGTCCCAACACCAACCTGAGATGTTTCTCATGGTCCTCCTTACTCCTGGAGTATATTAGTATGTCATCAATAAAGATGATTACAAATTCGTCCAGAAAATCTCGGAAGATATTATTCATCATCTTCATGAAGGCTGCTGGTGCGTTGGTCAGACCAAATGGCATAACCACAAACTCATAGTGGCCATACCTAGTTCTAAATGCAGTCTTCTTGATATCACTTGGTTCGACTGGAATCTGGTGATACCCTGATGCTAAGTCAATTTTTGAAAACCACTTAGCTCCTCTTAGCTGATCCAACAGCTCATCTATCCGAGGTAGTGAGTACTTGTTCTTGACAGTGACCCTATTCAACCCTCGATAGTCAATACAAAGTCTCAGCTTTCTGATGCACTTAACCTGCTTCCCGGACCATGATACCTCATGGTTAGACCCTAAGGCCTTGCTGGTACATTTTCTTGTACCATGGTCCGTCCCAACGATCCTGTCTAGGATTGGGGACATGACACAGTCATCACAGCATCACTCCAAAACCGTTTGGGAACATTGGACTGGAACATGATCGACCTAGCCAACTCCATAAGATGCTTGTTCTTCCTTTCAGTAACTCCATTCTGCTGGGGTGTGTAAGGGCAGCTCATTTGATGAAGGATCCCTTGTTGAGCTAGATGTTTTTTGAATGCCAGGCTTGTGTACTCACCACCATTATCAGACCTGAAAATCTTAATCTTGGCATGGTAATGGTTAATCACATAAGCCTGAAAGTTTCTAAATGCATCAAGAACTATATCGTTGGTTTGAATGAGTGCTATCCAGGTGTATTTCGATTTTTCATCAATGAATGTTACAAAGTAATTGTAATTTTCTCTAGATAAACAAGGAGCAGTCCACACATCTGAATGCACAAGATCAAAACACTTTTCATAAAGAGTAGTCGATTTTTGAAAAACTGCCTTACAATGCTTACCCAAGATACATGCTTCACATTCATTATTCTTATACATGACACCTGGTAACATTAAGCTTAGAGATCTAACATGAGGATGAACTACTCTAGCATGCCACAATGCATCATTATTCAACACAGAAGTAGAACTAAACGAGTATTTAAAATCAGAACTAGGGGCGGTGTCTTCAAGCATGTAAAGATCTCCTTTAGTTACTCCCTTTCCGATCAACTTATGGCTCTCAATATCCTGAAACTTCACATCATTAGGACTGAATATGACATTACAATGCAAATTAGTGGTACATCTTTTAACTGATAGAAGATTAGATGTGAATTCAGGCATGTAAAAGGCTTTAGACTCCTTCTCAAACAGTTTCAACTTGCTTATTCCTCTTATGGCTACTATATCACCATTAGTAGTCATTACATGACCATGAGCAGGTTCTATATCCTTTATAAGATTATCATCACTAATCATATGGTGAGAAGCTCCTGAATCATAAACGAAAGGTTTACTAGTGTGATGAGTATGATGAGAACTAGGCAATTCAAGTTCATGCTCTAAATGATCAAGTTTCTTAAGCCAACTAGATGCAGCAGTATGAGAATTATTTCCATGATCCGGGATACTAAGCAAGTTATAGGCATCATAGGAGTACCCTAGTGGTTTACCGGATACATTACCATTCTCCTTGAGAGCTTTGATGAGGGCATCAATGTCAGACCTCCTGACCGGCTCATGCTCAATGCTCTTCAAGTTAGTGTGTTGGGATGCCAAGGCCTTTCCTTCTCCTTCTCGTGTGGTTGAACCAGCTCCGGATGAACCACCAGCTTCACTTGCTTCTGTTGAAAGGTGGGCTCTTGCATCACGATCCTTCATAAACTTTGCCGGCTTGAGATGAGGATGGAGAATCCAGCACTGGCTCCTCTTGTGACCCGGCTTCTTGCAATGATTACAGTTGCCTCCAAACCTCCTATCTTCACCACCTCTTCTTTCATCAGGCCTGTACATAGCTTTGTTAGCTTGAACACCCTCAGCCTTGTTGGCCAGGGACAGCTCCCCCTTACCACCAAACAACCCCAAGGACCCTTCCTCCTTCTGGATCTGAGCACAAACTTCCGCCAAAGTTGGGAGCTTTGGGGACCTCAATATGTGTTTATTCAGATCGTTGAAGGCAGGATTCAGAGTCAACATTAACCCAAATACCTGATCTTGTTCCCGCCTCTCCATAAGTGTGTCTTGATCAGTTGTGTTGGGTCTAAGCTTCTCTAGTTCGGACCACAAGGCCCGGAACTTGCCCAAGTGTTTGGTGAACTGAACATCCTCTTGAACAAGGGTGTTTATGGCTCTCTTGAGCTCAAACACTCGGCTCAGATTACAAGTGTTGCCATAGATCTTCTGGAGTGTCTCCCACAGGTCCTTTGGAGTCTCTCAGTAGCTGTATGCCTTAAGTATGGGTGGATCTTGAGATCCTTGTATCATGGTTAGCAGCATCATGTCGTCTTGAGTCCTTTTCTGTTGATCCGCTAAAGCAAGCTCCTTTTCGCCTCCTTCTTCACAAGCAACTGGTTTTGGAGATCCATCTGAGATGTGACTTCACAAACCCTTGCTCCCAACCGCAGTCTTCACTAACCATGACCACAACAGGTAGTTTCCACCACCTTTAAGAGTAACCGGAACAGATATCATCATCTTGCTTCCTTCCATCTTCTAAACAACCTTCAAGAACCCAAAAAGTTTGGACCTTTGACCTCGAAATGAAGCTGAAGGATAATCGATCTAAAAACCAGGATATGAGGAAACTGGTTTTGGTACCATGAGATTTTAAGAGAATAAGAGGAGAGTATGCGAATCTAAGAGAGAAAGAGTGAAAGAGAGTGAGAGATTAGGGAGGATTTTGCTTGATGTTCATGATGAAAGAGAGAGAAAAGAGAGAGTAACTTGAGAATGAAATGTATTGCTTGATTTATTAACCAGAGAGGAGTTACACTTATATAGAAAAGGAAGAGCTTTACAACGGATACAAGAGGTAAGGTAACCAGAGTAGAAACTTGGCTGGTCAAGGGAAGGGGAGCGCCTAGTTTGAATTTGTGGCTGTGGGTGCGAGATCCTTTTGGCATCTTGACTAGATGCCTTCTTCTTTCCAGCTCGGGACAAGCTGTCTTGGTCAAGCTTATCCTCTTATCTGCGATCCTCCTTCTTACTGAGTAACCCCAATGGTTAACTTCCTTCTTTCACCCAAGCCAGTTTACCTTGTCTTCTTCATGCCCTGTAACCCAGGTATCCACCATTGTTGTATGGACCTTGAGTTGTACGGACCAGGTCCATCCGTACAACCTAACCCGGATTTTGCACAAGACCAAAGTGTATTTTGGTCGAGTTTAAAGTTCTTCAGGTCGAGTGGTCCATACGGTCGGCCGTACAATCCGTATAGTCCGTACCGTCCGTACACTCGCCCTAATTTTGCACAAACCTTCCTTTGATCCCAAACTTCATTCTAAGCCTCTTAAACCTCCTCTCTTTATTTCCTCAGATCAACAAGAATCAGAGAAAAGAGAATAGAGAATATAGAATAGATAATTGCTCAAAGATTTCTAATGGACAGAGTTTTGCTCGGTTTTCTTGAGCTTTGCGGAAGCATAAACAGCCAGGAGCATCCAATACTCATACAGAGTTTGGTGCTTTATTAGCTGAAACACAATGGACCATTGAACAATTAATTTGCTCACTGATATTAGACATGTGCCACTGGAATAACTTATGAACTGATGTTTTCCAGGGCTTGCAACAAAAGAACCAACAGGATAACACATGAACAAGTGTTTTATGTGGCTTAGAAAACAATGAATCCAACTGGTCAAAGAGATGCTCCATTAAGAGAAAGCTATTATCCAATGCATAAAGCATAATAGTGAAGCATTTTTGAAATCTTTCTCTTCCTCAAGCTTGATTCAAGATACTAACAAGTACTGACCAAGCTAACACAATATCAGAGTGGGAGAGAGGATTTATTTAAACAAAACTGAGATAAAAGAGTGAGTTTAATAACAAAGAAGAGCAACAAAGCTCTGATACCATGTTGGAATTCATGAGTGTTTGTCTCATGTCTAGAGAGTATTCAGTTAACTTGTAACTGAATCCCCTTCAACCATACAACATGAACTCACCATTCAAAGGAAGAGACAACCAACTGGTGGTTGAATCCTCTTAAACAGCCTACATTATAGCCAAGATCCTAGACAGCAAACTGGTTATGTGTGGCAAAGAATCTCTAGTTTGAATCTATCCTTCTGAAGTAACACAACACTTTGAGTTTGTGTACCTCAGATGAAGAGGATTTAGAATCAGAAATCTAGAGTTTAAGAAGTAGATGAAGAAGAGTTTAGAGTGAGTTTGACAAGTATTAGGCTGCCTTAAGAGAGAAAGAGCTAAGGCAGCCTCTAAACCATAATACTTAACTCCTTACATTGTGAATATTGTTTAGACCCAAGCAAGGGAGAGAGATCACACGAAATTAGAGAGAGAGAAACTTGTCTATTAATTCTAGTAAGAGTTACAAGAGGTGAAGCTGTCTTAATATAGACAATGAGCAACATTAAACAATTACTAAAACAAAGAAAATATAAACAAATAATTTTTTAGGGACTGAGAAGAGGCCAAAGGGGATTCATCCAAGGTCTGGCTCATCCAGGAAGAGTAGAAAGGGACAGGAGGAGACGCACAGCCTTCCTTGGTGATAGTGACAGCTCTACACAACTCCTTATGCACCCATGTGACTTCTTTGTTGAACAAGAGGGGTTCACTTGATAGAGAAAGATTAGAGGAATGAGAAGGTTTGGAATTGGGGTTGAAATCTTTAGAGAATAAGAGAGTAGAGGTGATTGTTTAGACAGAATCAAAGAGAAACTAAGAGAATAGAGAGATTAAGAACAGATTTGTGTGGAGAGCCATTTCGGCTAAGAGAGAAAATAAAGAAGAGAACTTATTGATTCTTATTGATACTCGACAAGGTTAATATATAGAGGAGCTACAAGGGTTTTCAGGAAAGCAAGGAAGAGTAAAATATGTGGACAGAAACACTAGGCGCGCTTTTCTTCAAACGGTCGACCAAGGAAAGCCACAAAAAGAGCATCAGCATCTTTGGGAAGATGCTGATCACTTTCCAGCCTGTCGGCGCCTTATCCACACTGCTTTTTACCGGATGGATCAAGTGAAGGCACGGTAAGCGTCCCTGGTTGCTTCTGGTTTTACCCGGATAAAGATTTTACCTTTGGTTGAGTGTTTTGGTTCGACCACGATCTGTACGGCCTGTACGGCCTGTACAGAAATGCTCGACACAAAACCTCCCAAATCCTTTCTCTTCTCCTTATTCTCCTTAACCCAATACTCCTCTAATATTTTAACTCCTCAGAACACCTGAACTCAACACTCCCCCTCAAGCTTGACCATGTGGAACAAGTCGAGCTTGGAAGGCTATGAGGTCTTCCTCATTAAAAACCTCACCAAGGAAAACCCTTTTGGGATAAAACCTTGATGAGGGAAAAAGAGTAAAGACCTCATAGCAGGGGATTAGCTAAGTTGGGTTAGAACAATGAGTCCCAACCGGCCATGGATAGACTCCATTGTCTTTTGTCTAGCTACCTTAGTGAAGACATCAGCTAGCTGGTCCTTACCTTGTGGCATTCCACCTCAATGTGCTTGGTCCTCTCGTGAAACACTGAGTTGGTTGCTATGTGGATGGCTTCTTGGTTGTCACAATGCATTGTCATTGGAGTGGACTGCTCAATACCAAGGTGCTTCAAGATGCCTTTGATCCAGACAAGCTCATTTTTCAACTTCAGCATTGCTCTATACTCGGCTTCAGCACTAGAGCAGGAAACCACCTTTTGCTTCTTGCTCTTCCATGTAACTAGGTTCCCTCCAATGAATGTGCAGTAGCCGGTAGTGGACTTGCTGTCTGCTCTATCACCAGCCCAATCCGCATCACAGTAGCCAACTACTTCAGTATTGTTGTTGCATCCCATCCACACTCCTTGGCCAGGTGAACCATTCAGATAACTTAGGATCCGTTCCACCATGTTCCAGTGGTGCTCCTTTGGAATTTGCATGTGTTGGCTCACCTGGTTCACAGCAAAACAAATATCAGGGCGTGTGATAGTTAAGTATATTAGCTTACCCACTAGCTTTCTGTAAAGCTTGGCATCATGAAATGGTTGCTATCTTCTATCTCTCCCTCATGAGGAACCTTATACCCATCCTCCATAGGCATCTTTGCTATCTTCCCTCCAAGTTTACCTGCATCTTTCAAAAGATCAAGAGTATACTTCCTTTGGGACATGAACAACCCTTCCTTGGACCTACAAATCTCAATTCCAAGGAAGTATTTCATTTCTTCGAAGTCTTTAATTTCAAAAACAGATTTGAGATAATCCTTTGTATCTTTAATACCTTCTTTGTCACTCCCAGTTATGATGATATCATCAACATAGACTAGGAGGACAATGATACCTGATGTAGAGGTAAAGGTGAATAGGGTGTGATCAAGCTCGGATTTGATGAAGCCTCGGCCATTCAAGGTGGTGCTTAACTTGTGATACCAGGCTCTTGGAGACTGCTTCAACCCATAGATAGCCTTCCTTAACCTCAGAACATTCCCTAGTTTTACTAGACACTCAAGTCCCGGAGGAGGATACATATACACTTCTTCTTCCAATTCTCCTTGCAAGAAGGCATTATTCACATCCATTTGCCATAGGTTCCATCCCAAGTTGGTTGCAATGGAGAGAACAATCCGAATAGTATGGAGCTTTGCCACAGGAGCAAAGGTGTCAACATAATCCTTTCCATAGGTTTGGGTGAAGCCTCTTGCAACAAGTCTGGTTTTCTTCCTTTCTATCTTCCCATTTGGTAGATACTTGATGGTGAATATCCATCTACTGTTAACTACCTTCTTCCCTTTTGGCAGCTCACTCTCATACCAAGTCTTATTCTTGATCATAGCACCTGCTTCATCATCTACTGACTTCTTCCATTCTTTATCCTCCATAGCTTCCTCATACGATTTTGGAACTTGACTTCCATCCAGACTGATAATTTAGGCACAATGCTCCTTAAGAAGCTCGGCAAAAGAGCATACAGCTTGACTAGGATGTGCAACGGCTTGAGTATTGTAGTAGACTCTAGTGTTCACCCAATTAGATGGATGTCCTCTTACTCTAGTACTCCTCCTTAATGGGGCTTGTACCTCCTCAACAGCTTCCTCATGCTCATCTTGGCCTTCTGGTTCAGGCACCTCATTTGCTTCCTCATGTTCCATCACCCCTTGATCAGGACTTCCAGCATTCTCGTCCTCTATGTCATCATTTCATGGTTCATATCCCACCTCAAGATCAAGGTGGGATGGTTCTTCAGCTTCATTTGGTTTGGAATCCCTTTGCTGATCCTGGGTCAGATTGATCCCAAGTCCTTCCATAATCATCCCAAGGCTTGCGGCCTTATCAGATGGTTGAGCTAGATCCTTAAGATCTTCCCAGCTCTTCTCTTCATAGTATCCCCTTGACTCTAGAAACTTGACATCCCGAGATACTGACAACTTCCTTATTGAGGGATCAAAGCATTTGTATCCCTTTTGAGTTGTGGAATAGCCGATGAACATTGCTGTAGTACTCCTATGTTCCAACTTGTTCCTTATTTCTCCTGGTACCAGCATATTGCATAGGCACCCAAACACTCTTAGATGATCCAACGAGGGCTTGACCTTGTTCAGGACTTCAAATTGAGACTGATCCTCTAAGACTCTTGTTGGTGTCCGGTTAATAAGATAGTATCACTACAGAACCTCTTTGGAACATTGGTTTGAAACATCATCGACCTTGCTACTTCCATTAGATGCATGTTCTTCCTTTCAGCCACTCCATTTTGTTGTGGAGTGTAAGGACAGCTCGTTTGATGTAGGATCCCATGTTGAGCTAGATGATCTTTGAAATCATGACCCATGTATTCCCCACCATTATCTGATCTGATAATCTTAATCTTGACATTATAATGGTTAGCAACATAAGTCTGAAATTTTTTAAATGCATCAAGCACCCTATCTTTAGTTTTAATGAGTGTTACCCAGGTGTATTTAGATTTCTCATCAATGAATGTCACAAAGTACTTATAATTCTCTTTAGATAAGCAAGGAGCAGTCCAAACATCAGAATGAACAAGATCTCTCATAGATAGTATTCGATTTCTTAAAGACGGTCTTACAATGTTTACCCAAAATGCATGCTTCACACTCATTATTTTTAATTATGACACCGGGTAACATCAAAATAAGAGCCCTAACATGGGGATGACCTAATCTAGCATGCCACAAAGCATCATTATTTGAAGCTGAAACAGAACTAAACGAGTAAATAGAAGTGGAAATAGGAGTAAGGTCTTAAGGCATATAAAGGTCTCCCTTTGTTACTCCTTTCCCAATCAACTTACTGCTCTCAATATCCTGAAACTTCACATCATTAGGACTAAAGATAACATTGCACTGAAGATCATTAGTACATTTCTTGACCGATAAGAGATTAGAAGTAAACTCAGGCATATAGAAAGCTCTAGACTCTTTATCAAACAGGTTCAGGGTTCCAATTTCTTTTATAGCTACTCGATCACCATTTGCAATCATAACATGACCATAAGCAGGTTCTATATCCTTTATAAGACTCGTGTCGCTTATCATGTGATGAGAGGCACCAGAATAAACAACTAAAGGTTTAGTTGACATACTAGTAGCAGCATATGATCTATATGGTTCACTTAGAGCATTTATCTGATCAAGAGTCTTAGTCATTTAAAAGCAGTATGAGTATAACCAAGGGTGTTTCCGAGAGTGTTACCATTCTCCTTAAGAGCTTTGATGAGAGCATCAATATCGGACCTCCTTATGGGCTCTTGATTCATGCTCTTGACTGAAGTGTGTTGAGAAGCCATAGCCTTCCCTTCTCCTTCACGAGTAGTAGACCCACTTCCAGAAGGACCCGGTTCACTTACTTCATTGGAAAGGTGAGCTCTTCCTTCCCTCTCCTTTATGAACTTGGTTGGTTTGAGATGAGGATGAAGTATCCAGCACTGACTCCTGTTGTGACCCGGCTTCTTGCAGTGATCACAGTTTCCTCCAAACCTTCTATCGTCACCATATCTCCTTTCCTCAGGCCTGTACATTGCCTTGTTAGCTTGAGTGACCTCTACCTTGTTGGCCAAGGATAGGTCCCCTCTTCCTCCAAACAATCCATGTGAACCTTCTTCCTTCTGGATTTGGGCACACACTTCCTCCAAGGATGGCCGCTTAGATGACCTCAAGATGTGCTTGATCAGGTCATTGTACAACGGGTCAAGGTTAGAAGCAAACCAAAGACTTGATCTTGCTCCTTCCTTTCCATGATGATGTCTTGATCCTGTGTGCTTGGCCTCAGCATCTCGAGTTCAGAAAATAAAGCCTTGAACTTTCCCAAGTGCTTAGTGAACTCAACCTCTTCCTTCACAAGTGTGTTGATAGCCCTTTTCACTTCAAACAAACAGCTCAGATTAGATGTATTACCATAGACCTTTTGGAGAGTATCCCATAGGTATTTTGCTGTCTCACAGTAGCTGTAAGCTTCAAGGATTGTGGTCTCAAGAGAAGCTTGCAACACGGTGACCACAGTCATATCTTCTTGAACCCATTTGTTCTCATCAGATAGAGCAAGCTCAGTTACTCATTCGCCTTCTTCCTACTCAGCAGAAGGTTTAGGAGGTCCATCCGTGATGTGACTCCACAAACCCTTGCTTCCAACAGCTGTTTTCACCAGCCTTGACCATAGGAGGTAGTTTCCACTCCTCTTCAATGTAACCGGAATCGCCAACATCTTGCTTCCTTCCATCTTGCTTTTGAGTACCCAGATCTAGAAAAGCTTGAGACTTTGAATGAAGCTGAAGAACACTCGAGGTTTAGATCTAAGAAAGGTTGAAGCTTTGAGATGAATCAACCCGGAAAGATCTTTGAAAACGAGAGGGAAAGCTTCAAACTTTCAAACTTTCCTTGGATCTTAAGAAAGGTTCGAACTTTGCCTTTGAACTTGAAGAACACGAAGAACACAAACCCAGATTATCAGTAACCTGGCTCTGATACCATGAAATCTTTAGAGAATAAGAGAGTAGAGGTGATTGTTTAGACAGAATCAAAGAGAACTAAGAGAATAGAGAGATTAAGAACAGATTTGTGTCGAGAGCCATTTCGGCTAAGAGAGAAAATAAAGAAGAGAACTTATTGATTCTTATTGATACTCGATAAGGTTAATATATAGAGGAGCTACAAGGGTTTTCAGGAAAGAAAGGAAGAGTAAAATATGTGGACAAAAACAGTAGGCGCTCTTTTCTTCAAACGGTCGACCAAGGAAAGCCACAAGAAGAGCATCAACATCTTTTGGAAGATGCTCATCACTTTTCAGCCTGTCTGCGCCTTATCCACACTGATTTTTACCGGATGGATCAAGTGAAGGCACGGTAAGCATCCCTGGTTACTTCTGGTTTTACACGGACGAAGATTTTACCTTTGGTTGAGTGTTTTGGTTCGACCATGATCTGTACGGCCTATACAGCCTGTACGGACATGGTCGACACAAAACCTCCCAAATCCTTTCTCTTCTCCTCATTCTGGTTAACCCAATACTCCTCTAATATTTTAACTCCTCAGCACACCTCAACTCAACAGGCGTGTCCGTACATTTCTGTACAGTTTCGCCGTACAAGGCCGTACAAGGGTCAACCCGGGTGAACTTGGTCGAAAGTTACCCGAGGTAAATGTAAATCGACCAAAAGTTACATTTACCATTTACCACCCCGACTCAAGCTTGGTTCGCGGATAAGGAAGACCCAAAGGAAGAGCTGTGGACAGGCTGGCTCATGTGGCTAAGAAAGGAAGAGCATCTGGTCAAGATGCCTTTGGCATCTCATGTGAGAAGCTTCTCGTCCAAGCATTTGAATCAGGCGCCTAAACGAGCCTTGACTCCACATGCTTAGTCTTCTATCCATTGTAAACCTTATCCCTTGTTGCCCTAAGCTTTCCTCTATATATTGTAACCCTCTCGTCGAGTATTAATGAATCAAGCAACTCATTTCTTTTTCTCTCAGTCTCTATAGTCTCTCGGTTCATCCGAAATGGGTTCTTAGATCCAAATCTCTCAAAGTCTCTTTCTTTAGTCTTGAATCCTCTCAATCTCTTCTTCCTTTCTTATTCTACCCAGATTCTACTCTAGATTTCATTCTTCTTGCTTAATTCAAAGCAGATCCTTTCTTTTGAATTCAAACTGATTTCCTTGACTTCTTAGAGGTTCCCAACGTCCATATTAGTCTCCACAACTTATTCCTTGCCTTGCAAGTCAGGTTAGGTCAAGTGGTAGCTTGTAGAGCTAGTCTGTAAAAACAGAACCAAATTGGCTTCTGATGTGATCATGGACCAGATTACTAAAGAGAGCAAAGAGAGCCTAGACGAGCCACATGATGCCACAATGCACCAGCAGCCTGGTGATGATGCTTTGACCATTCCAGAAGGTCCCATGACCCGTTCCAGAGCCAAGAAATTTAAGGAGACTGTTGTAGGATTACTCACTTCACATCCAGAACAAGAAGAAAGTCTTGGACAAAGTTTGATCCGAGATATCTTGATCACCATTCAAGCTATCTCCATCAAGCTGAGTTAGTGTTTAGGCAAGACATTTGGTGTGTGCTCTTTTCCTTGCTTTTGGTTTTGTCCCACGAGGTTTTCCGGAGGAAGGTTTTTAACGAGGCCACGACTTGTCTTACAAATCACCTAGGCCCTATCTCGGCCCAAGACTACTAGAAGTTCATTTATCTTTATCTTATGTTATCTTTTAAACCATAGTTTACATTTTTATGTTTTCGAAACCCTAGAGAGTTTGTTCTCTGGGTTCTTTTATTTAAGGGTTTCCACAAACCCTATTGTACTCAAGCAATCTATTATCAAGTCTTTTGTTCTCTCATGACGGCTCTCTCTCCCTAGTTGGCGAGTTTAGGTTTCTGGTGTGTAATATCCAGAGTCTAAGGGTGTCTAAGTTGGTGTGTCATATCCGATTTATTCATCTACGAGTATCAAGAGATCATCCATCCCTCTTGTGTCACCATTCAATCCAAAAACCTTGAAGAACTTGAGTCTCTGATTCGTTCCTGCAAGGATCTATCCTCCCATCAACCAAAGAAGCATGCTAGGGTCGTGTCATGTTGTATCAGAGCAACTTTGGTTAGGGAAGTCTCGTTTACTCTTTAAATCTCTTTGTTTCATCCGCAAAACTCTTTAATCATCTTGAACAAAAGTAGAACTAGGATTGCTTAGGGCTGATCGATTTTGTTTAGGGTTCTAGACGAGTTTTGTGCACTTTCCTTTTTTGATTTTAGGCGAAAGCCCTAGATATTTTAAACCTAGCCGCATAGAGTTTACCTTGCCGAGCAAGCAATTCCTGTGTTGAGCTTTTTCCTTTTTGGTTCTGGTGATTACCTTGAATCTATTTACTGGTTATTGTGTTTCCTTGGTGCAGGCATCCATGGGAACCGAGACTGAAGAAGAAGCCGAGTTGGTCCGGAAGAACAAGCTGCTAATGGAAGCAATGACTGCTCAACTGAATCAATCTATGGTAGCCACCATGACTGAGATGATGAGGACCAATCTCAATGAGCTCCGCAAAGAGTTCAGAGAGGAAGTAAGGAGAGCTACTGGTCAAGGTCACAGCCGAGAGACTAGGAGAGAAGAGAGACCTAATGTAACTCGACAAGAGCATGCTGGCTCTGAAGAAACTGATCACTACTATGAATATATCAGTTCTTCATCAAGACAAAGCCAAAGGAGGCATAGGGTGGACAAGAAGGAAGGACAAACCAGAGAGATGAGCTTGCTGGTTTAAAGATCATGATCCCCCTTTCCATGGGAAAGCTGATCCGGATGCCTATCTTGAATGGGAGAAGAAGATTGAGCTGGTCTTTCAGTGTAAGCAGTACACAAATCACAAGAAGATCCAGATAGCTGCTACTGAGTTCTATGACTATGCTCTAAGCTGGTGGGATCAGTACATTACTACCCTTAGAAGGAATGGTGAGAACCAGTTGAGACATGGACATAGATGAAGTCTATCATGCGCAAGAGGTTTGTTCCGAGTCATTACCATAGAGACTTGCACCACATGCTCAGGAAGCTTACTCAAGGTTCAAGATCAGTGGAGGAATACTACCAGGAGATGGAGTTACTCATGTTAAGGCCCAGTATATCAGAGGATAGAGAAGTCACAATGTCAAGGTTCATGTGTGGTCTAAACCGAGAGATACAAGACAATGTTGAGATGCAACATTATGTGGAGTTAGAAGAGATGCTGCACAAGGCTATTCTTGTGGAACAACAGATCAAGAGGAAGGGACATTCACGAACCAGCTATGGATCCAACCGGTTACACAACACCAAGGAAGAAAGTCAACCTATCCTAAGGAGTCTAAACCATATCAGAAAGAAAACAAGCCCTATCCGAGGGAAGAAACCAAACCAAGCAGTGCTCTTGACAAGGGCAAGGGCAAGGCTGAGGCTTCTAGTTTCAGAGTTCGGGATGTCAAGTGTTTCAAGTGCTAAGGACGAGGTCACTATGCCAATGAATGTACCAACAAGAGAGTCATGATCCTACGGGAAGATGGTGAGTATGCTTCAGAAGATGACAACACTGAGTCTGACAAAGAAGAAACTGAAGAAGAACATGAAGAAGGACCAGTCCAAGGGAAGCTTTTAGTAGCAAGAAGGCTCCTAAGCTTGCAAACCAAGACTCAGGAGCTAGAGCAACGTGAGTGTTGAAAGAAAGCAAGCACACACCTCTTCACTGATATTGGGCTGTATAGCTGAGAAGGAGAATGAGTCCATGAAGAGAAAGCTGAGTGATCCATTGGGCTGTAACCAAGAGAAGAGTAAAGAAACTGAAGTGAATAAAGCCCAGGACGTGGCCCAACAAGCATACAGCATGCAAGTAAGCAAGCAAGCAGGTCAAGAAAGTCAAAAACAGTGGCTAGATTTTTTCTGCTCAGAATGCACCTCTTGTTTTCATCATTAGCTCATGGTTTTTGCAATTAGTTTTAGCTGTAGTTTATCTATATAATTAAGTTGTACAAGAATTTGTAACAATTAAGAAAAAGAGAGTTATTCAGAAAACTTCTTCTCTCTCAGATTGCATACTCGGTTTGATCTGAAACTTGTTTGATCATACAAACAAGTTCTACTCTTTTCTACTCAAATCTTCATGGTATCAGAGCTGTGTTAGCTCTTGAAGACAAGTTTGCGAAAATCAATACTCAAAACACTTTCTACTCTGTTTTTTACTCTGTTTTTTCTAAGATGGAAAATCAGAAGCAAATCATAATACCAGTTGTACTCAAAGGAGACAACTACTTGTTGTGGTCAAGAATCATCAAAACTGCCTTGAGGAGCCGAGAATTGGGGGAGCATAGTGAAGGCACTCAAGATAAGTCCAAGGGTAAAGAGAAGGCTGGAGAAGAGACCAGCCAAAATGAGTCCAAATGGACACAAGATGATCAACTTGTTTTAGCAGTTCTACAAAGCTCACTAGAACCAGCTATACTTGCTGCTTACTCCTACTGTGAGAGGCCTAAGGAGCTTTGGGATACTCTACTGAGTGTTTATGGGAACATATCTAACCTCAGTAGAATCTTTGAAGTTAAGAAAGCAGTGAACAACCTTCAACAAGAGGAGCGATTGTTTAAGGATTTCTTTGGAGAGTTCAGGAGTCTATGGGCAGAACTAGAGCTGCTCAGACCACCAACAACTGATGTGAAGGAGCTGAATGAGAGGCGTGAGCAAGATCAAGTGTTTGGATTACTGCTTGCTCTCAATGGATCATTTAAAGGAATGATTCATCATATCTTAAGGTTTGACAAGCTTCCTAGTCTCAATGAAGTTTGTATGCTGATCCAGAAGGAGGAAGGTTTAAGAGGTCGCTTCCAAGGAACCAGTGAGACTGCTTATGTGAGTAGAGGAAGCTTTTTCCAACAAACAGATAGGAGAAATTACAATCTGAAGTGTGACCACTGCAAGCGCATGGGACATACCAAGGAGAAGTGTTGGGTGCTTAAACCTGAACTACGACCAAGGAAGGAGGTGAACTATCTAGTGAGGAACAATACACCAAGAGATGATGTGGTGAGGAAGTCCGACTTGGATGCTCTTATAAAGAGCATTGCCAAGTTAACTGAATCTGGTAAGAGCTTCTCAGCCTCTAAAACTCATAAATCAATCATTATAGATTCAGGAGCCTCACACCACATGATTAGTGATTCAGATTTGCTAAAAAATATTAGGCCTCACTTTGAAAAGGTTAGTATTGCTAATGGTCAGGACATTGCAGTTAGAGGAATTGGAGAACTAGAACTGTTTAATAAGAGCTCTGAGGCTTTATACATGAAAGAGTTCACATCTAATTTGTTTATCTGTCCATAAGGCAACAAAGGACCTTGAATTCTTGGCAGTGCTTAGTGCTGATGATGTATGGTTTAAGGACAATAAGTCAGGGGGAAAGATTGGGGAAGGAAGTGCTAAAGATGGTCTGTACTTTTTGGATAGCATTCAGCCAGCAGTAATCCACTCAGCTATGAAGTCTGGTTGTACTGACGTTTTTTGGCATGCTAGACTTGGCCATCCACACTCCCAAGTCCTTAAACTTGCTTTACCAAAACTTGATCAGGATCATCATGGATGTGAAGCTTGCATTTTGGGGAAACATTGTAGAATTAGTGTTCCTGAGTCAACTACTATGTATAATGAGTGTTTTGATCTAGTTCACTCTGATGTATGGACAGCCCCATGTACCTCCAAAGATCAATACAAGTATTTTGTTTCCTTTATTGATGAGAAATCAAAGTTTACATGGGTTACTCTCTTGCCATCAAAGAGCCTAATTCTTGAAGCTTTCACAAAGTTTCAAGAATATGTATGTACTCAATATGTAGCTAAGATTAAGATATTCAGAAGTGACAATGGTGGAGAGTACATGAGCAAGGAATTTAGAAGGATATTGGAGAAGCATGGCATTGTGCATCAAACCTCTTGCGCTTACACTCCCCAACAAAATGGAGTGTCTGAACACAAGAATAGACACCTTATGGAAGTTGCAAGAACCATAATGTTCGAGAGAGGAGTTCCTAAGGAATACTGGGGAGATGCAGTTATGACTTCAGCTTATCTAATCAACAGGCTTCCAACAAAACATCTTGGAGGAGCTTCACCATATGAGATCCTGAATGGCACTAAACCAAATTATGAGCATCTGAAGGTGTTTGGTTGTGTGTGCTATGTCTTTGTTCCAAAGGCTCAAAGGAACAAACTGGAACCAAGAAGCATCAGATGTATGTTTATAGGATACTCTCCAACTCAGAAGGGCTATAAGTGCTATGATCCAAGCACAAGAAGAGTTTATATCTCAAGGGAAGTAAAATTTAATGAAGCACATGGATACTTTGATAAGAAGGATTGGAAGAGCTTGGAAGACCTTACTTCTTCTAAAGGCAGAGCAGCCACCTTAAGATTTATCCTTGATGGTGTACACACACTCGCTGGTTCAAAATCCACACCAACACCAACCGATTATGGAGAAACAAATCAAGGAACACCTCTCATCCAGAGTGAAGATACTAGTGAAGAAAGTGATCATGTTGAGGAAGAAGGATCGACTTCAAAGTCTGATGGAGATACTGGAGAGGGGGAATCACAAGATTTGGATGAATCAAGCTCAGCCTCATTAGAAGATGCAGTTGTCAAAGATTCTGAGGATACTGAGTCAGAAAACAAACCATCTTCACAACATTTAAGAAGAAGTGAAAGGATAAGACTATGGTTATGAGAATTGGAGGAACACTAGGGTTTACTACAACAGCCATGCTATTCCTCATCGAATTCAAGGTTATTGTTCTATGGTTCATCTTCCAAGCACACATCAAGCTTTCCTATCTAAGATTGATCAGCAAAGAATCCCTAAAACTTATGAAGAAGCTTGTATGAGTGATGTCTGGGTCAATGCAATGAAGGAGGAGATTGCATCTATGCTCAAGAATGGGACGTGGGACATGGTGAACCTACCAAGCAACAAGAAGGTTGTAGGCTGCCGGTGGGTGTATACTATCAAATACACAAGCTCAGGAGAGATTGAGAGGTATAAAGCAAGACTTGTTGCTAAGGGATTTACTCAAAAATATGGAGAAGACTATAGGGAGACATTTTCCCCAGTTGCCAAGCTACATTCTGTAAGAGTTCTATTGTCCATAGCTACCAATATATCATGGGATCTATGGCAAATGGATGTGAAGAATGCATTCTTGCAAGGAGACTTAGAAGAAGAAGTATACATGGAACCTCCTGAAGGCTTTCATGATGCAGCTGACAACACCAAAGTGTGTAAGCTCAAGAAGGCGATTTGTGGACTCAAACAATCTCCTAGAGCATGGTACCAAAGGTTGAGTAGTTGCTTGATTGAAGATGGTTTTAAAAGATCTGAGGCGGATCATACCTTATTCACAATCAAAGGAGACAAAGGTATGGTGGTGGTATTGATATATGTTGATGATATAATCATAACTGGTGATGATATAGATGGTATTAAACACACTAAAGGGCTTCTAAAGGGAACCTTTGATATCAAAGATCTAGGGGAACTAAAATACTTTCTTGGGATTGAAGTATGCAAGCTTAATACTGGTATGTTTCTCTCCCAAAGAAAGTATGCCTTAGACCTTTTATCAGAGATAGGAAAGTTGGGGTTTAAGACATGTAAAACTCCCATTGAAGAGAACTATAAAGATGAGCCTGAGGGGGAACCAGCTGCTGATGAGAAACAATATCAGAGAATGGTAGGAAAGCTGATCTATCTCACCATCACTAGACCTGACTTATGCTTTTTAGTGAATCAAGTGAGTCAACATATGCATGCTCCAAACAAACATCATTGGAGAATGGTGGAAAGGATCTTGAGATACATCAAAGGCACACCTGGCAAAGGTATTTGGATGGGATGCAATTTAAATACTCATATTGTTGGATATTGTGATGCTGACTGGGCAGGAGATAGGAATGACAGAAAGTCAACAACTGGGTATTGTACTTTTATTGGAGGCAATCTAGTAATCTGGAAGAGGAAAAAACAGAAGGCAATCTCAAGATCAAGTGCTGAATCTGAATACAAAGCAATGGCAAGCATCACTGGAGAACTTGTATGGTTGAAGCATCTGCTTAAAGATCATGGAGTTGAATCATCTCAACCAATTGTCTTACACTGTGATAATCAAGCGGCAATCCACATTGCTTCTAATTCTGTATTCCATGAAAGAACAAAGCATATTGAAGTGGACTGCCACTATATCAGAGAAAAGGTTCAAGAAGGTGTGATCATTCCATCTTATGTGAAGAGCTCTGATCAGGTTGCTGACATCTTTACAAAGGCAACTTCATCAAAGGTGTGTGATGCTCTTCATCGCAAGATCGGCTTATTGGATCTCCACCAGCCAATCTTGAGGGGGAATGTTGAAAGAAAGCAAGCACACACCTCTTCACTGATATTGGGCTGTATAGCTGAGAAGGAGAATGAGTCCAAGAAGAGAAAGCTGAGTGATCCATTTGGCTGTAACCAAGAGAAGAGTAAAAAACTGAAGTGAATAAAGCCCAGGACGTGGCCCAACAAGCAGACAGCATGCAAGTAAGCAAGCAAGCGGGTCAAGAAAGTCAAAAACAGTGGCTAGATATTTTGTGCTCAGAATGCACCTCTTGTTTTCATCATTAGCTCATGGTTTTTGCAAGTGGTTTTAGCTGTAGTTTATCTATATAATTAAGTTGTACAAGAATTTGTAACAATTAAAAAAGAGAGTTATTCAGAAAACTTCTTCTCTCTCAGTTTGCTTACTAAAACAGATTGCATACTCAGTTTGATCTGAAACTTGTTTGATAATACAAACAAGTTCTACTCTTTTCTACTCAAATCTTCAGTGAGAACCTGTTCTACACCCGGTGCTTGGTCCAAGGAAAAGTTTGCAGCCTCATAGTTGATGGAGGCAGTTGTGTGAATGCTGCTAGTGAGACAATGGTCAAGAAGTTGGGTTTGAAGGTTCAGAAGCACCCAAAACCTTACCGGCTACAATGGTTGAATGAAGAAGGCACCATGAAGGTCTCAAATCAAGTTCTCATTCCTTTAGATATAGGAAGATATGAAGATGAAGTCTTATGTGATGTTTTACCTATGGAAGCTGGTCACATACTTCTTGGAAGGCCTTGGTAATCTGATCGCCGAGTCATCCATGATGGTTTCACCAACAAGCACTCGTTTGAGTTCAAGGGTCGCAAGACTGTACTGGTTCCCTTGACACCTAAGGAAGTTCAGAATAATCAGATTCAACTCCAAAAGAAGAAGGAGATTGATCTCAAACCGGCTGGAACTAAGCAGCCAAATTTCTATGCAAACATGGGTGATATCAAAAGAACTCTCTACTCTAAACAATCAGCTATCTTACTTGTTTTTAAAGAAACACTTTTGAACTTAACAGATTCTACACCGGTGTATCCGAGTGAAATGGTTTCTCTTTTGCAGGAGTTTCAAGATGTATTTCCAGAGGACAATCCCATTGACTTACCTCCATTGCGTGGGATTGAGCACCAGATAGACTTTGTTCCAAGATCTACACTTCCAAACCGACCAGCTTACAGAACCAATCCGGTTGAGACCAAGGAGTTGCAAAGACAAGTAGAGGAACTCATGGAGAAGGGCTATATCCGAGAGAGTTTGAGCCCATGTGCTGTACCAGTGCTCCTTGTGCCTAAGAAGGATGGTGCTTGGCGCATGTGTGTTGATTGTAGATCAATCAATAACATCACAGTGAAGTATCGCCACCCTATACCTAGATTAGATGATATGCTTGATGAATTACATGGTTCTTGCATCTTATCTAAGATAGATTTAAAAAGTGTATATCATCAGATTAGGATGAAAGAAGGAGATGAATGGAAAACTGCATTTAAAACTAAGCATGGTTTGTATGAGTGGTTAGTTATGCCATTTGGATTGACAAATGCACCTAGTACATTCATGAGGTTAATGAATCATGTTCTTAGATCATTCAAAGGCATTTTTGTTGTTCTGTAGTTTGATGACATCTTAGTATATAGCAAGACTCTAGAAGATCATATAGAACATCTTAGGGATGTCCTAAATGTGTTGAGAAATGAGAAACTCTTTGCCAACTTGAAGAAGTGCACTTTTTGCACTGATAACTTGGTTTTCCTAGGCTTTGTTGTGAGTGCAGATGGAGTTAAGGTGGACGAGGAGAAGATCAAAGCCATAAAAGACTGACCGTGTTGAACAAAGGTTATATATGATAGAGGAAGGCCTATGAAGAGGAGAGGAAATGGTTTAGAGCTGTCTGTACATGTCCGCACAACTAGGCCGTACAGGCCGTAAAACTAGGCCGTACAACTTGGCCGTACAACTTAGGCGAAAGCAGTTTACCGCGGACGAGAAAGTTACCCGGGTAAGAGTAACTCGACCCAGAGTTACTCTTACTAGTTACCAAGCGGATCAATCTTGACTAAGGCGCGTGTTTGACAGGCTGGCTCGTGCTGGAAGAGCATCTGGTCAAGATGCCAAAGGAATCTCGCGTGTGAAGCTTTCCAGCCACAAGAATTCAAACGGGACACTCCTGGTCTTTGACTCCACACGCCTGTTGAAAATGCTTATCTAGAACCTTATCATGTATCCGTTGTAGGGCATTACTCTTCCTCTATATATTTGTAAACCTTTTTCATCAATAAGATATCGAAACCTTTAGTCTCTTTTCTTAGTGTCTCTCAATGGTTTCAAGTCTCTCTTGTCGAGTCTCTTCTTCTTTAGTCTAAATCTCTCTCTCAGTCTCTTATTCTCTCCGTTTACACTCAATCTCTATCAAACTTTCATGGTATCAGAGCCAGGTTCTCTTGAATCTGGGTTCGTTTGATCCATTTTGTTCAAAGTCTCAACCTTTTCGTTCATAAAGTGCAAGTCTCACTCTTTTGATTCGAAATGGAGCACATGAAGACTACTGTCATTCCGGTTACTCTCAAAGGTGGAAACTACCTTCTTTGGTCTCGTGTGGTGAAGACATCAGTGGGAAGTAAGGGCCTTTGGAACCATGTCCTTGAAGACGAAGCTCCAAAGCTTATTACTCAAGAAGGCGACAATGAAGTGGTGGTTTGTGATGAACAGAACTGGATCCAGGAGGATAATTTGGTGATGTCCATCCTTCAGAGCTCATTGGATCCGTCGATCTTGGAGGCCTACAGCTACTGTGAGAAGGCTAAAGATCTGTGGATACACTTCAAAAGGTGTATGGAAACATCTCAAACCTCACACGAGTGTTTGAGATCAAGAGGGCTATCAACAACTTAGCTCACGAAGACATGGAGTGTACTAAGCATTTGGGAAAGTTCCAAGCTTTATGGTCAGAGCTTGAGATGCTAAGGCCAAGCACCACAGATCCGGATGAGTTGAATGAGAGGCGTGAGCAAGACAAGGTCTTTGGGCTCTTGCTCACCCTCAACACCACCTACAATGATCTGATCAAACATATCCTCAGATCCGAGAAGCTCCCCACCCTTGAAGAAGTTTGTGCTCAAATCCAGAAGGAACAAGGGTCCTTGGGGCTATTTTGAGGAAAGGGGGAGCTCACTCTTGCCAATCAAGCCGAGGTACCTCAAGCTAACAGGGTCCACAAGTATGAAGATAGGAGGGTTGTTGGAAACTTTGAAGACAAAAGGTTCAATGGAAACTGTGATCATTGCAAGAGGCATGGTCATAAGAAGAGCCAATACTGGATTCTCCATCCTCACCTCAAGCCGGCCAAGTTCATGAAGGAGAGGGAAGGAAGAACCAATGTGACCTATGGAACGGGTGATCAATCGGGTGCTGGGACTTCAACCAAGGAAAATGAGACAGAAGGTCGTGAAGGTGGTGAGAGCAAGGCCCTGGTGACCTACACTGCCCATCAGCCACGCCTCAATGAGCAAGAGTTCATCCGCCGATCTGAGATGGATGCTCTCATCAAAATACTCAAGGACAATGGTAACACCTTTGGTAATGTAAAAGGGTATTCTTTTGGTGCATATAGGGTTGCTAGCATTAAACAACCGGATAGCTCCCACACTGATTCTAGGATGATTGGTCATTCTCATACTGGTCATAACATGCCTAAACCATTGATAGTAGACTCTGGTGCATCTCATCATATGATTAGTGATACTAGTCTTATTAGAGAAATTGAACCGGCTAATGGACATGTAATGATAGCAAATGGAGATAGGATACCAATAAGAGGTGTAGGCAAGCTGAAATTGTTTAACAAAGAATCTAGAGCCTTTTACATGCCTGAGTTTACTTCAAACTTACTCTCTGTCAAGAAGTGTACCACTGTTATGCATGTCAATGTTATATTCAGCCCTAATGATGTGAAGTTTCAGGATATTGAGAGCATCCGATTGATTGGGCAAGGAGTAACCAAAGGAGATCTTTATATGCTTGAAGAGCTTAGTTTTGTGCCTGATCATAGATGCTCGTTTACCTCTGTTTCATATTCTGTTTTAAATAAGAATGGTTTGTGGCATGCTAGACTAGGACACCCTCATGTTAGAGCTTTAAACTTAATGGTTCCAGGTGTTATGTTTGAGAATAATGATTGTGAAGCTTGTATCTTAGGCAAGCATTGTAAGACTGTGTTTCATAAATCATCAACCATCTATGAGCATTGTTTTGATTTGATTCACTCTGATGTTTGGACTGCACCATTCTTATCTAGAGAGAATCACAAGTATTTTGTAACATTCATAGATGAGAAGACAAAATACACCTGGATAACCTTGATTCCATCTAAAGATAGGGTGCATTTAGAAATTTTCAAAACTATGTGACTAACCAGTTTAATGCCAAGTTGAAATTTTTTGGATCAGATAATGGAGGGGAATACACTAGCCAAGCATTCAAGCAACACTTATCTCAACATGGAATCCTTCATCAGACGAGCTGCCGAGAGAAAGAACAGACAACTCATGGAGGTTGCAAGGTCAATGATGTTTCAGGACAATGTCCCAAAGAGGTTCTAAAGTGATGCAGTGTCTACGGCCTGTTACTTGATCAATAGAACACCAACCCAAATCCTTGAAGACATATCACCATTTGAGGTCTTAAACAGGTATAAACCAACCTTGGATCACCTTCGGGTCTTTGGTTGTCTATGCTTTGTGTTAAGACCATGAGAGTTGAGGAACAAGCTGGATGCAAAGAGTACCAAGGGAATGTTCATAGGATATTCACCAACCCAAAAGGGGTACAAATGCTATGATCCGGTTACAAGGGAAGTGAAGGTTGTTGAAGAAAGAGGGTATTATGAAGAGAAGAACCAAGCAGAATTGAAAGATCTTGCATCAGATAAGGCGGCCAACTTAAGGATAATCCTGGAGAGTCTTGGGATTAACCTCTCTCAAGAGCCAAAGAATGGAGGAGGACAACCTCAAGGTCCCCCCAATACAAATGAAGAAGCTCAGCCTCCCCACTTCGACCATGAGGGGGGAAATGAACCTGAAGAAAATACTCAAGAAGAAGAAGAACAATCAGGTTCTCATGATCAAAGTGTGGAGCAAGAAGAAGGACAAGGGTCAGCGAATGAGAAAGAAGGACAAGATCAAGAGCCGGCAGTTGAACAACAAGAGCAACAACTGAGCAGAAGCAATAGGATCAGAAACCCTCCAACCAATTGGGTTAACACCAGAGTGTAATACAATGCTCAAGCAGTGGAACATCCTTCTCGAGTCTCACGCTCTCTTGCTCACTACCCTGAAGATCATTGTGTGCTGATGGTTAACCTAGATCAAAGTTACATTCCAAAGCCTTATGATGAAGCTATGAAGGATAAGGAATGGAAGGAGTCAGTTGGTGCTGAAGCAAATGCCATGATCAACAATGATACATGGTATGAGAGTGAACTTCCAAGAGGGAAGAAGGCAGTATCAAGTAGGTGGATCTTCACCATCGAGTATCTTGCAAACGGGAAGATGGACAGGATGAAGGCTAGACTTGTTGCAAGCGGTTTCACTAAAATATATGGTGAAGAC
Organism: Moricandia arvensis; assembly: GCA_905132765.1. NCBI lineage: Eukaryota > Viridiplantae > Streptophyta > Magnoliopsida > Brassicales > Brassicaceae > Moricandia > Moricandia arvensis. The sequence continues at coordinate 143,833 of CAJHQP010000138.1, forward strand.
TACTTAGACACCTTTGCTCCGGTTGCAAAGCTTCATACCATCAGAACAGTATTGTCAGTTGCGATTAATCTAAGATGGGGTCTATGGCAAATGGATGTGAAGAATGCTTTCCTTTAAAGGGAGCTTGAAGATGAGGTGTATATGTATCCACCACTGGGTCTTGAACACTTGGTAAAAGAAGGGAATGTCCTGAGGCTGAAGAAGGGTATATATGGTCTTAAGCAATCACCAAGAGCCTGGTACAACAAACTGAGTACTACATTAAATGGGAGAGGCTTCAAGAGATCCGAGCTCGACCATACCCTCTTCACTCTCACATCTCCCTCAGGTATAATTGTCCTTCTAGTATATGTTCATGATATCATCATTACTGGAAGTGACAAGGAAGGTATACAAGCTACCAAAGAATACTTGAAATCTGTGTTTGAAATTAAAGATTTGGGAGAGATGAAATACTTTCTTGGAATAGAGTTGTGTAGATCCAAGGAAGGTTTATTTCTATCCCAAAGAAAGTATACACTTGATCTTTTGAAAGATGCAGGTATACCAGAAGGGAAGACAGCCAAGACACCCTTGGAAGAAGGATATAAAGTACCACGAGAGGGGGAGATAGAAGACAGCCCACTCTTTCAAGATGCCAAGCTTTATAGGAAGCTTGTTGGTAATTTAATCTATTTGACAATCACAAGACCTGATATATGCTTTGCTGTGAACCAGGTTAGACGACATATGCAAGGACCTAAGGAGCATCACTGGAACATGGTGAACCGGCTACTCATGTACCTTAATGGAACATCAAGTCAAGGAGTTTGGATGGGGTGCAATGAGAGCAGATAAGTGGTTGGATATTGTGATGCAGATTGGGCTGGGGATAGGATGGATAGGAAGTCTACCACTGGGTATTGCACATTCATTGGTGGAAACCTTGTTACCTGGAAGAGTAAGAAGCAAAAGGTGGTGTCATGTTCCAGTGCTGAAGCCGAGTATAGAGCCATGTTGAAGCTTACAAATGAGTTGATTTGGATCAAGGGTATACTGAAGAATTTGGGGATTGATCAAGGTACACCCATGACCATGCACTGTGACAACCAAGCAGCTATACACATGGCCTCCAACTCAGTTTTCCACGAGAGGACAAAGCATATTGAGGTTGATTGCCACAAGGTGAGGCAAATGATAGTATCCGGAGACATCTTGCCATGCTACACCCAGAGTGAAGATCAGCTAGCTGATGAGTTTACCAAAGAAGCTAGGCAGAAGACCATTGAGTCCATCCACACTCGTCTTGGACTCATGGATCTTACCAGAAAGAACCGATCCCCTCGCCATGGGGTCTTTACTCTTTTCCTTGTTGAGGTTTTATCCCTAAGGAGGGTTTTCTTTGGCAAGGTTTTTAATGAGGAAGATCTCATGGCATTCCAAGGTTGACTTTTTCCATATGGTCAAGCTTGAGGGGGAGTGTTGAACAAAGGTTATAATATGATAGAGGAAGGCTTTTGAAGAGGAGAGGAAATGGTTTAGAGCTGTCTGTACATGTTCGTACAACTAGGCCGTTCAGGCCGTACAACTTGGCCGTTCAGGCCGTACAACTTGGCCGTTCAGGCCGTACAACTTAGGCGAAAGCAGTTTACCGCGGACCAGAAAGTTACCCGGGTAAGAGTAACTCGACCCAGAGTTACTCTTACTAGTTACCAAGCGGATCAATCTTGACTAAGGCGCGTGTTTGACAGGCTGGCTCGTGCTGGAAGAGCATCTGGTCAAGATGCCAAAGGAATCTCGCGTGTGAAGCTTTCCAGCCACAAGAATTCAAACGGGACACTCCTGGTCTTTGACTCCACACGCCTGTTGAAAATGCTTATCTAGAACCTTATCATGTATCCGTTGTAGGGCATTACTCTTCCTCTATATATTTGTAAACCTTTTTCATCAATAAGATATCGAAACCTTTAGTCTCTTTTCTTAGTGTCTCTCAATGGTTTCAAGTCTCTCTTGTCGAGTCTCTTCTTCTTTAGTCTAAATCTCTCTCTCAGTCTCTTATTCTCTCCGTTTACACTCAATCTCTATCAAACTTTCAGGCTGAGCCCAACCACAGTAGGAGAAGTGAGAAGTTTCCATGGGCTTGCTGGGTTCTATAGGCGTTTTGTGAGTGACTTTAGCACCATTGCAGCTCCATTAACTGAAGTAATAAAGAAGGATGTAGGATTCAAATGGGGAGAAGCACAAGAAGCCGCATTCCAAACCCTTAAAGAGAAACTTACTCAATCACTTCTCTTAATGCTCCCTGACTTTACTAAAGCCTTTGAAATAGAATGTGATGCCTCAGGGATTGGAATTGGTGTTGTGTTGATGCAGGATAGGAAACCCATCGCCTACTTCAGTGAGAAGCTTGGAGGAGCCACTCTCAACTATGCAACCTATGACAAAGAACTCTATGCCTTGGTGAGGGCCTTGAAAACATGGCAACATTACTTGTGGCCCAAGGAGTTTGTCATCCACACTGATCAGAGGTCCCTAAAGTATCTAAAAGGGCAGAGTAAGCTTAGTAAGAGACACGCAAGATGGGTTGAGTTCATTGAGACATTCCCATACGTGATCAAATACAAACAAGGTAAGGAGAACATAGTTGCTGATGCACTATCTCGGAGGTATGTTATCTTGATGCTAAGCTACTAGGTTTTGAGAAGATTAAAGATATGTATGATACATACCTTGATTTCAAAGAAGCTTATGTGTCTTGTGAGAAGTTTGCTGCAGGACACTACTTTAGACAAGATGGGTTCTTGTTTTATGATAATAGATTGTGTGTGCCTAATTGTTCTCTACGAGATCTCTTTGTTAGGGAATCCCATGGGGGCAGACTAATGGGAGATTTTGGGATTGCCAAGACCCTTAAAGTTTTGCAGGATCACTTCTATTGTCCACACATGAAGAGAGATGTGGAGAGAATCTGTGGAAGGTGTGCTACTTGCAAGCATACTAAGTCCCAAGTCCAATCTCAGGGTTTGTACACTCCTTTACCAATTCCACACCATCCTTGGAATGACATCTCCATGGATTTCATTGTTGGATTGCCTAGGACTAGAACCGGAAAGGACTCCATATTTGTAGTTGCTGATAGGTTCTCTAAGATGGCACATTTCATAGCATGTCATAAGACTGATGATGCATTGCATATTGCTAACTTGTTCTTTAAAGAGGTTGTTCGTTTACATGGCATGCCTAGGACTATAGTTTCTGATTGGGATACTAAGTTTCTTAGTTACTTTTGGAAGACCCTTTGGTCTAAGCTAGGCACTAAGTTGTTGTTTTCTACTACATGTCATCCACAAACTGATGGACAAACTGAGGTAGTTAATAGAACTCTAGGAACACTCCTGCGTGCATTCATCAGAAAGAACTTGAAAACTTGGGAAGATTACTTACCACATTGTTAATTTGCATACAATCATGTCGTGCATTCTGCCTCTAAGTACTCTCCTTTTGAAATTGGTTATGGGTTCAATCCCACCTTTCCTTTGGATCTAATTCCTTTACTTGAGTGTGAAAGTGTTAGTTTGGATGGTAAGAAGAAAGCTGAGGATGTCCAACAAATCCATGAGAAGGCTAGACAAAACATTGAACAAAAAACTAAGTTCTATGAGAAACAAGCCAACAAGGGAAGGCGTGTGAAGCTCTTTGAAGTCGGTGACCAAGTTTGGTTTAACCTGAGGAAGGATAGGTTTCCCAACGAGAGGAAGTCCAAGCTAATGCCAAGGGTTGATGGACCCTTCGAGATCATTCACAAGATCAATGACAATGCCTATAAACTTTATCTCCAAGGTAAGTATGATGTATCAAATAGCTTCAATGTTACTGACTTGGTCCCTTTTGTTGTTGATGAACCAGATTTGAGGACAAATCCTTTTCAACATGGAGGGGATGATGTGATCATGGACCAGATTACTAAAGAGAGCAAAGAGAGCCTAGACGAGCCACATGACGCCACAATGCACCAGCAGCCTGGTGATGATGCTTTGACCATTCCAGAAGGTGCCATGACCCATTCCAGAGCCAAGAAACTTAAGGAGACTGTTGTAGGATTACTCACTTCACATCCACAACAAGAAGAAAGTCTTGGACAAGATTTGATCCGAGATATCTTGATCACCATTCAAGCTATCTCTACATCAAGCTGAGTTAGTGTTTAGGCAAGACATTTGGTGTGTGCTCTTTTCCTTGCTTTTGGTTTTGTCCCACGAGGTTTTCCGGAGGAAGGTTTTTAACGAGGCCACGACTTGTCTTACAAATCACCTAGGCCCTATCTCGGCCCAAGACTACTAGAAGTTCATTTATCTTTATCTTATGTTATCTTTTAAACCATATTTTACATTTTTATGTTTTCGAAACCCTAGAGAATTTGTTCTCTGGTTTCTTTTCTTTAAGGGTTTCCACAAACCCTATCGTACTCAAGCAATCTATTATCAAGTCTTTTGTTCTCTGGTTTCTTTTATTTAAGGGTTTCCAAAAACCCTATTGTACTCATGCAATCTATTATCAAGTCTTTTGTTCTCTCTTGACGGCTCTCTCTCTCTCTCTCTAGTTGGCGAGTTGAGGTTTCTGGTGTGTAATATCCAGAGTCAACGGGTGTCTAAGTTGGTGTGTCATATCCGATTTATTCATCTAGGAGTATCAAGAGATCATCCATCCCTCTTGTGTAACCATTCAGTCCACATACCAGATTCTTCTTCTGGTTATCCCTTTATTTATTTTAATACTCCCCTCAAGCTTGACCATAGGAGATCCTTGGAAAAGCTTTGAACTGAGAGCAATTGCCTCATTAAAAACCTAAGTGTGGAAAACCTCTTGGGATAAACCCATCACTTAGGGAAAAAGAGTGCAACTACCCTCAGCCTAGGGATTGGCCAGTGAGCCTAAGGAGCTTAAGAATATTTTCATAGACTCCTTAGACTCTGGATCATGGCCTATCTTCAATGGAAAGCAGGCACCAATGCCTTCCTTGCTTCACGCTCATCACACCTTTGAGCTCTTCTTGTGGTCAGAATTTGTCTCCCCTTTTCTTTTGGCTTCTTGCCTTCATCATGGGTTGTTTCCAAGTCTGCCTTGTTTGTGAGCTCAATGGGTACCTGATTCAAACAATCCACAAATACATGCATCAATTCTCAAGGGGCAAACCTATTCAATCATAAGCATAAGTATAGATTTAGGTACTTCCCTTGCATAATTTTCTGAAGAATGGACATTGGCTTCTCATATTTAACACATTTCCCCCCCTCATGGTCGAAGTGGGGATTTTGATCTCCTTCATTGGTGGGGGGGACCTTGTGGTTGTCCTCCTCCAGCCTTAGGATCTTGGGAGAGATTGATCCCAAGACTATCTAATATGATCCTCAAGTTAGCCGCCTTATCAGATGCATGATCCTTTAACTCTACCTGGTTCTCACTACAAGAAAGTAAAGGTATTGTGACGAAAAATTTTGTCACAATAAACAAGAATTCGTAACAATGTAGTCATTCTTACACTTTTGTTACTAATTTTTAATGGTTGCAATACGTGCGTCACAAATGTTTTAGAGTGACAAAAATGTCACAATATTTGCGACTAAAAACATTGTAACAAACTCGTCACGCATAGTTACGTTGTACGTTAGTAACAACATTGTTATAATTTCTTACAATTTAAATTGTCTCAGTCTGTATTAATTTGTGACGATTATAATGTGACAATTATGTCACTTTTAGCAATGAATACTCTGTCACAAAATATTTAATAAATAAAAATAAAAAGTAATGAATTATAATAATGACAAATCTACAGCTTCAATTTTTATTTAACAAAAAAAGTAAATACAAATTTATATATTAAATTATTACAATTTAATTAATTATTTAAAATTTAAAATAAAATTAATATAAAATTCAGTACATACAAAATAAAATTGATTTACAGGTTTATATTTTGAAACCAACTTACAAATTAAAATTAGTTTATAAAATTAAACCAAATTTTGAAAATTAAACCAAATTTTGAAAAATAAAACAAAAAACCTAAACCTAATTGCTTTCCGTGTCATCTTCTCAGCCGTCTCCTAGCTTGTTGCGTTTCAGTCATTTCTACCTTCTCCACCCATGAGTTTGTAGCTGTCTCCAAAACCATCACGTTCTTCTTGCTTTCCTCTACTTCTTTTTCCTTCTCTAATTCTTAAATCTACACAGTTTCACCAAAAATTGTTAAACAAGCTAGCAAATGTGAAAAAACTATTCTGCGAAAATAAATGAAAAACTACACAGATTCTTTTGCTTCTTAAATCAATTCAACAGAAAGATAATTAAAAAAACTACACAGATAAAAGAGCCATCAGATGCAGAATAGGAGAGGCCGTGAAAGTAAAAGGAATGTGAAAAGACATGAAAGCAGTGAATGTATTCATTCGATTCTCATGGCCTAAACAGAAGTGAAAGGAGTGAAAGGAGTGAAAGGAGTGAAAGGAGACCTGAGAGGGTAAGTCAAACCGGAGACTGCGTTATAGGATCATAGCATTTATACCCTTTCTGAGTTGGCGAGTATCCTATGAACATCCCTTTAGTGCTCTTTGCCTCCTGTTTGTTTCCCAACTCTCCTGGTCTAAGAACAAAAGATGGGCAACCAAAGACTCGAAGATGATCCAGGGTTGGTCTATGCTTGTTCAAGACCTCAAATGGGGACTGGTTGTCCAGGATCCTCGTTGGTGTTCTGTTGATGAGATAACAAGTTGTAGACACTGCATCACTCTAAAACCTCTTTGGGACATTTACCTGAAACATCATGGACCGAGCAACCTCCATAAGATGCACATTCTTCCTCTCGGTCACTCCATTCTGTTGAGGGGGATAAGGGCAACTCGTCTGGTGAAGTATGCTATGCTGGGATAGGTGATGCTTGAAGGCTTGGATAGTATACTCCCCTCCATTATCTGATCTAAAAAATTTCAACTTCGCATTAAACTGGTTAGTCACATAGTTTTGAAAATTTCTAAATGCATCAAGCACCCTATCTTTAGATGGGATCAAGGTTATCCAGGTGTATTTAGACTTCTCGTTCTATGAATGTTACAAAATACTTGTGATTCTCCCAAGACAAACAAGGTGCAGTCCAAACATCAGAAAGAATCAAATCAAAGCAATGTTCAAAGATGGTTGTGGATTTCTGAAACACAGTCTTACAATGCTTCCTAGAATACAAGCTTCACAATCATTATTCTCAAACACAACACCTTTAAGATCTTTTGATATCTTAGTAGAAATGTAACCAGAAAGAGATTAAGAACAGATTTAGAAAGGAAAAGACTTGGTTTAGACTAAACGAGAAGAGAGATTATGAGAGACTATGAAGAACATCTTGAGACTCGAAAACTTAGAAAGAACTGTATGCTTTATTCATAGAGAGAGTCCGGAATATATAGGGAGGATTACAAGGGTTTCGTAGAGTAAAGAAAGAGCAAGTATGTGGTCAGAAGAGTAGGCGCGTTCCCTAGTTCAAACGAGTGGCTCTGGTGGCTAGATGCCAATGGCATCTTGACTAGATGCTCCTCACTTTACAGCTTGCACCGGCTGGTAAACTTGACCGAGCCTTATCCACAAACGGTAACCTTGGCGCCTAAAGCTTCAAGGTTACTCGAACCAAACTTTCTCTTCCAGTCAAAGTAACTCACTTGTTGATCTGAGGATATAAGGAGAGAAGGTTTAAGAGGCTTAGAATGAAGTTTGGGATGAAAGGAAGGTTTGTGAAAAATTAGGGCGAGTGTACGTTATGGACTGTACGGATTGTACGGCCGACCGTACGGACCACTCGACCCAAAGCACTTTAAACTCGACCAAAATACATTTTGGTCTTGTGCAAAATCCGGGTTAGGTTGTACGGATGGACCTTGTCCGTACAATTCAAGGTCCGTACATAAATGGCGGATTCTTGGACATCAAGGCAGAGAGAAGGCAAGGTAAACTGGCCGGGTAAAAGGAGGAAGGTTAACCTGGATGGTTACTCCGTAAAAAAGAGGCTCGCGGATAAGGAGATAAGCTTGACCAAGACAGCCTGTCCAGAGCTGGAAAGGTAAAGGCATCTGGTCAAGATGCCAAAAGCATCTCGCTCTCCTTAGACCAGCCACGTCTCTTCTCCCTTTACCATTCCTTTTGTATCCGTTGTGAAACTTCTATATAAGTGTAAACTCCTCTCAGATTAATCAATCAAGCAATTCATTTCTTTCTTTCAAGTTTCTCTCTTCTCTCTCTCGTGTTCATCATGAACATCGAGTATACTTCACTCTAATCTCTCACTCTTTTCACTCTTTCTCTCTTAATCTCGGTTCATCTACTCTTATTCTCTCAAAATCTCATGGTATCAGAGTTGAAAGGTTACTCATATTCTGGTGTTTAGATCTGTTATCCTTCAGCTTCATTTCGAGTTGAAAGGTTCAAGCTTTCTGGGTTCTTGAAGTTCGTTTAGAAGATGGAAGGAAGCAAGATGACAATAACTGTTCCGGTTACTCTTAAAGGTGGGGGAAACTACCTGTTGTGGTCTCGGTTAGTGAAGACTGCGGTTGGGAGCAAGGGTTTGTGGAGTCACATCTCGGATGGAGCTCCAAAAGCAGTTGCTAGTGAAGAAGAAGGTACAAGGGAGCTTGATGTAGCTGATCAACAGAAGTGGACTCGAGACGACATGATGGTACTTACCATGATCCAAGGATCTCTAGATCCACCCATACTGGAGGCTTACAGCTACTGCGAGACACCAAAGGACCTGTGGGAGACACTTCAAAAGATCTATGGTAACACTTCTAATCTGAGCCGGGTGTTTGAGCTCAAGAGATCCATAAACACTCTTGTTAAAGAAGACGTTGAGTTCACCAAACACTTGGGTAAGTTCAGGGCCATGTGGTCTGAACTGGAGATGCTTAGACCAAACACAACAGATCAAGACACACTCATGGAGAGGCGTGAACAAGATCAGGTGTTTGGGTTAATGTTGACTCTGAATCCGACCTTCAACGATCTGATCAAACACATACTGAGGTCCCCAAAGCTTCCAACTTTGGTGGAAGTTTGTGCTCAGATCCAGAAGGAGGAAGGGTCCTTGGGGTTGTTCGGTGGTAAGGGGGAATTATCCCTGGCCAATCAAGCTGAGGCTGTCCAAGCTAACAAAGCTGTGTACAGGCCTGATGAAAGAAGAGGAGGTGAGGAAAGGAGGTTTGGAGGCAACTGTGATCACTGCAAGAAGCCGGGTCATAAGAGGAGCCAGTGTTGGATACTCCATCCCCATCTCAATCCGGAAAAGTTTATGAAGGATCGTGATGCAAGATCCCACCTTTTAGCCGAAGCAAGTTGAAGCTGGTGGTTCATCCGGAGATGGTTCAACCACTCGTGAAGGGGAAGGAAAGGCCTTGACATCTCAACACACTCCCTTGAAGAGCATGAATCATGAGCTGATCAGGAGGTCAGACATTGATGCCCTCATCAAAGCTCTCAAGGAGAATGGTAATGTATCTGGTAACCCTCTAGGGTACTCCTAAGCTGCTTATAGCTTGTCTAGTATCCCTGATCACTTGAAAACTGGAAATGACTCTCATATTGCTGCATCTAGGTTGTTTAAGAACCGTGATCATTTAGAACATAAACCTGAGTTGCCTAGTTCCTATCATGCTCATAACACTAGTAAACCTCTAGTTGTTGATTCAGGAGCCTCTCACCATATGATTAGTGATAATAACTCGATAAAGAACATAGAACCTGCTCATGGTCATGTTATGATTGCTAATGGTGATAGAATAGCAATAAGAGGAATATGAAAGTTAAATCTATTTGATAAGGAGTCTAAAGCCTTTTAAATGCCTGAATTCACATCCAATCTGTTTTCAGTTAAAAGATGCACCACTGATTTGCTTCGTAATGTTATATTCAGTCCTAATGATGTGAAGTTTCAGGATATTGAGAGCCATAAGTTGATCGGAAAGGGAGTAACAAAAGGAGATCTTTACATGCTTGAAGACATTGCCCATAGTTCTGATTTTAAATACTCGTTTAGTTCTACTTCTGTGTAGAATAATGATGCATTGTGGCATGCAAGAGTAGGTCACCCTCATGTTAGAGCTCTAAGTTTAATGTTACCAGGTGTCATGTATAATAATAATGAATGTGAAGCATTGTAAGGCAATTTTTCCAAAATGTACTACTTTTTATGAAAAGTGTTTTGATCTTGTGCATTCAGATGTGTGGACTTCTCCGTGTTTATCTAGGGAAAACTACAAGTATTTTGTAACATTCATTGATGAAAAATCAAAATACACCTGGATAACTCTCACTCAAACTAAGGATAGAATGCTTGATGCATTTAGAAACTTTCAAGCTTATGTGATTAACCATTACCATGCCAAGATTAAGATTTTCAGGTCTGATAATGGTGGTGAGTACACCAGCCTGGCATTCAAGCAACATCTAGCTCAACACGGGATCCTTCACCAAACAAGATGCCCTTACACCCCTCAACAAAATAGAGTGGCTGAAAGGAAGAATAGGCATCTCATGGAGGTGGCTCGTAATACGATCCTAGGAAGGCTCTGGGTTTGGGAAGAGAGATCAAGGGATAATCCTCGCGAGAATGAATCAGAAGACTCAAATCCTCCAAGGCATGTGGGATGAATGGTGACATAAGAAACTGCCGAAAGGCTCCTTGATACTCCTAGACTGAATTATTCGGATATGACACACCTTAGAACTCGATCCTTAGGCTGTTGGATATTACACACCAACAAAGCTTCAACTCGTCCAAAGAAAAGAGAGAAGAGAGAAAAAGGGTTTTCAATAAAAGACTGCTTATTTTAGAATGAGGGTAACAAGGGTTTAAATAGAGAAACCAAGGAACATGCTCCTTAGGTTTCGAAAATAACATGACATAAAAACTATAGAACAAAAGCAAAACATAAGATAAATAAATAGAGTCTTCTTTTAGGCTTGGACCGAGATTAGCACCTAGGAGATGTGTAAAGCACCTAGGAGATGTGTAAAACACCTTGTGGCCTCGTTAAAAACCTTCCTCCCCCAAACCTCATTGGGACAAAAACGAGAGCAAGGAAAAGAGCACACATAAGTACTTTGCCTAAGTACTAATTCAGCTAGATGAGGAGATAGCTTGAAAGGTGATCAAGGTATCTCGGATCATCAAGCTTTGTCCACGACCTTCTTCTTGTTTCCATACGAGTCTAAGTAATCCTCCAATGGCTCCATTTAGTTTCTTGATTGTAGAACGAGTCATGGGACCTTCTGGAACGGCTAAGTCATCTTCATCAGCTTGTTTGTCCATGGGTGCATTCCTGGATACATCATCTTCCTTGTTGAGCTGGTCCATGGTCACATCAGATTCCTTGGTGCTTTCCATGATCACATCATCCCCTCCCTCTTCAAAAGGATTTGTCCTCAAATCTGTTTTACCTGCAATAGAAGGGAGCAAGTCAGTAACATCAAAGTTTAAAATCAGATTACACTTAACTTGCAAGCCTCTTTGATAGGCATTATTGCTGACTGGTTTGGATATGTAGAACGCATTGATCCATTTAGTTCCTGATTCATTACTTAAAACTGATACATGGAAACAAAGCAAGTTAGCACGTGAAAATTTATCAAAGAGTAATAATCTTATCCCAAATTCGTTTTTGTTCGGTTTTGGCTTGTGTGCTGCATCTGGTGGTGCTTCTTTGATGAGGATGAAGCCAGTGACGTCTTGGTGCATATCCGGATCCAAATCAGGTGGCTTGAACCACTTGTCTTCCACATGTTCGTTCTTTCTCCTTGTATGCTTCAAAGCTTCATCGTAATCTGCACATGGCTCTTTTGACAAAAACAAGTGCATCATATCGGTGTATTCAATAAAAGAACTCTTGAAAACATGATCACTTACCTTAGCATGCTCACCTGGTCGCCATATATAGGATTGAGATGTTCTAAACCCAGATAATTCAGAATAAAGTAAGTGTAGGTGTACCTGAGTTGTAGGATCAGTAACTTGCAAATCTAACTTGGTTTTAGCCTCAAACTGGTTTCTTGTAGATGTAGGAAGGACTAAGAATGTGGGATAGGTTGATTCATAGCTTATATCCTTCTTTACAAAGAGTGTACACCTCAAAACAGTTTGTCCTGTACCAACAGCAAGAAAATCAGTTTTCATGTTCTTCTTTGAGTTTAGATAGTTACCTCGGATTGGTTTCTTTGGAAATTGTTGTAGTCTAAGTTGATCTGGTGGTTTCTCCTTGATTTAAGAAGAAAAAATGAGTTCTTCTCCTGATCCAGTGATCACTTCACCATTTTGTCTACTGAATTCTCCATTTCCAATCATGGTTTGATAATCTCTCCAATGGAATTGAAATTGATGCATATCTGGTGGCTTCCATATTTTGACATGGCCGAGAAGCATGTCTTTTTGATCAACTTCAAACTCCTTATGACCCCAGCTGGTTCTAGGACAATCAGAGCACTTTCCAAGGATGATAATCTTGTGGTCATATTCTCCAGGTCTCCACGAGTAGGTCTGTAACCTTCCAGCACAATCAGATATAACTTTCTCTTGGGAAAGATCCAAACCGACACGTTTTGCAAAACTAGCAATATCTTGATGATCAGATGGCCATTTCCTGCGTGGTCTGGTTTGTTGGATCTATGACTGACTTGACTTAATTCTCATTTTGGTTTCATAGTGAAACCCTTGCTGATCTGAGACGTGCAACATCTTATCTTCAAAGGATGAGAAACCAACAAAATCAAATGTTGGTGCAGCTGAATTCTTTTCAATCAATATGATCTTGTTCCTTTGACTCCTCAACTCTCCTCCAGGCTCAAACACAACATGCTTCAAGCCCATTTCGTTTCTTGAAAGCTCCATAGCTCTGATCTTGTTCCAAGCAAAAGGACTGATAAGAAAAGTACCTATGAATGTCTTTTGGAAATCACATGAGTCAAAGACATTCATTTGCACCAATCCACTCCCTGATTGTGGTTTCTTGTGTGCCTCCTCTTCTATACCATACTGTTTTAAAATAACCAGGTCGCCCATTACTGGTTGATCATCCTTCTGAATGGTGGTTGTTGGAATCTCGGCTTGATCTTCTTGAGCTTGTGCTGCTGATTCTGGTCCTGTTGAGTGGACTCTGAAACAGAAGTGAAAAACTCTTGATTCTGTGCTTCTATGGCTGGACGTTTTCTGTTGGACCTTTTGAATTGCTTCTCCACATCCATCATTACTTGTAACAATGCCTCCTTATCCTTCTCACTGAATAAACCGAATTTTTTATCTTCTCTAAATAGGTTAGAGATTGTCTTCTCCCTGCTGTAACAGATTGGTTTCTTGATAGATGAACCAAAAGTACTAGATATACATGATATCTTGCTGTCAGGTTGTTTCTGAACAGAGTTTGAAGGATAAAGCTTTGTCTCAGATGGCTGGTGTCGATCTGTGCTCCACTTATCTCGTTCAAACCTTCTTTGTTCTGGAGTTTCTTTCTTAACAACAACATGCTTCTGGTTTCTTTCCAACTGATCATTCCCTCTTTACTTGAATTCATCTCTGGATGATCTGCTGTTCTTTTGCTGATGTATGTCAAGTCTGAATTTTCTCAGTTGATCTTTGAAGACTTTATCCATGCTAGGCGTGAATGCTTCAAGCAACAGTTTATTATTCTTGCTGAGTTCTTCCATGTGCTCCTTCGTCATTACCTGAGACACAAAGAAAACAGAAACCCGTAACTAGTTCTTACAGAAAACAAACAATTAACTTGCACAACAGAAATATATTCAAAATGAAATCAAACCTACTTCTCAGGTCAATTTCGAACTCAACCAAAGACAAGTACAAATCAAACTTGAGCAGTACAGAACAGATTTAAACAGATTAGACTTATGAGAACAGAGAGAAATCACGAAATTAGGTTCAGTTTGAAGCTTTGATTCAATCAGAACAGAAAAGACATATTCACTACACTTGAAACAAATCGATTCCTTTTTAACACAAATTAGAAACAGATTCAAAACAAAGTCAAACCTTGAATCTCTCTGATCAATTTTGAACTCAAGATATGACAAGAACAAATCAGAACTAATCAAAACAGAATGGATCAACTTCACAACACTGAAACAGATCGATTTTTTTTACAAACCCTAAACGATTTCAGTATCAAGCAATCAATAATTTCTGCAACAAGAATCCAATTTTTTTATCAGAAACAAGATCAAGGAACCCTATTTCTATCAGATTTCGACACAGAACACAGATCAACAGGAAATCAAAGTGAATATGAAAACAAAACAGCAGATTCGTGAACAAAACACTCAAAGTTAATAGATTTCAACAACAGAAAAACAGATCGACTCAATCTGAACAAGAATATGAACAGTCCAAATCAAAAACATAGATAGAAATCGAACACTTCCCTTCCAGAGTTGCTCTGATACCACATAATACGATCCTAGGAAGGCTCTGGGTCTGGGAAGAGAGATCAAGGGATAATCCTCGCGAGAATGAATCAGAAGACTCAAATCCTCCAAGGCATGTGGGATGAATGGTGACACAAGAAACTGCAGAAAGGCTCCTTGATACTCCTAGACTGAATTCTTCGGATATGACACACCTTAGAACTTGATCCTTAGGCTGTTGGATATTACACACCAACAAAGCTTAAACTCGTCCAAAGACAAGAGAGAAGAGAGAAAAGGGGTTTTCGATAAAAGACTGCTTATTTTAGAATGAGGGTAACAAGGGTTTAAATAGAGAAACCAAGGAACATGCTCCTTAGGTTTCGAAAATAACATGACATAAAAACTATAAAATAAAAAGAAAACATAAGATAAATAGATACAGTCTTCTTTTAGGCTTGGACCGAGATTAGCACCTAGGAGATGTGTAAAGCAGCTTGTGGCCTTGTTAAAAACCTTCCTCCGCAAAACCTTCCTCTGCAAAACCTCTTTGGGAAAAAACCGAGAGCAAGGAAAAGAGCACACACAAGTACTTTGCCTAAGTACTAATTCAGCTAGATGAGGAGATAGCTTGAAAGGTGATCAAGGTATCTCGGATCATCAAGCTTTGTCCACGACCTTCTTCTTGTTTCCATACGAGTCTAAGTAATCCTCCAATGGCTCCATTTAGTTTCTTGATTGTAGAACGAGACATGGGACCTTCTGGAATGGTTAATGCATCTTCATCAGCTTGTTTGTCCATGGGTGCATTCCTGGATACATCATCTTCCTTGTTGAGCTGGTCCATGGTCACATCACATCCCTTTGTGCTTTCCATGGTCACATCAGCTCGGTCGATCATGTTCCAGTCCAATGTTCCCAAAATATTTTGGAGTGATGATGTGATGACTGCTTGCTACTTGATCAACCGAACACAAAAATATTTTGGAATGATGCTGTGATGACTGCTTCCACCACACTGGTTGAGACACAAAGAACTCACTGGCCAATCCTTAGGCCTTGGAGATCTTACTCTTTTCCTAATCAAGGTTTTATCCCAAAAGGGTTTTCTTTGATAAGGTTTTTAATGAGGAGACTCTTCAAGGTTCCAAGCTTGACTTAGGATCACTAGAGTAAAGCTTGATGGGGAGTGTTAACTTGAAGAGATACAATGAAACTTATGAGAGATGAGATGGAGGCAAAGAGATAGTGTGGTGTGAAGGATCTTGTGCAACGAGTATGGAGAAGGCTGTGGACAGCTTCCGAGTGTGCAAGAGACTGAGGAACATAAAGGAGAAGACTAAGGAAGACCTTGGGAAGCTTTGGTGAAGAATAGGGATCAAATGGGCAATGTTTGGGTGAGTTGTACGGATGGCCGTACGGCCGTACGGACTGTACGGACTGTACGGACCGTACGGACCAAACTCGACCCAAAAACATTTAGACTCGACCATTTGATCCTTGAAGATGGTTTTGAGGCTTGGGAAGGTTAGGGCATATCATGTGACCCTAAAATGACCAAGACGTGTTTGCCAAGGAAGCTTCAAGACTTGTGAGGCAAGGAAGGGTTAGGGTTTGAAGTGAAGATCAAGACTTGGGTGTAAAGGAAGGGTTTAGGCGACCAAAGGAAGATGCCTTGGTATATTCGGCCAAGGGAGCTTCCAGGAAGGAGCTAAGGAGTGGATAACCTTATCCACTCACCAAAGGATTACATAACGAATGAAACGATCCAACTGCCTGAAGATTGATTTCGGTGCAATCAGTCCAACTGTACCGTGTTCTGTTCCGCTCTGTCCAGACTATATACCACAGCATGGGCATACAGCTTACGGAGCAGAGGAGGAAAAGCATGGGCATAGTTGTTACGCTGAACACTATTGTAACAGAAAGAGCAGGAAAAGACCTTGTCTCAAGTCTTGTCTCAGGTCAGTGAACATATTCTTTCCCCAGCAAACACATTGGTTTCTTTGGCCGTGCTAGGTATCCATTTTTCAGTCCCGTTTCTTAAAAAGACACTGCTTAGACTTGTCTTATTTCTATTTTTTATGACAATTTCGATGTAGTGGCTCTGTTCTTGCAGTCACCATGTTCTAGACGAGGCTGAAAGATCACTCCACGATGCCTATGTGTTTTCTCCTAAACAGTGAATGACAGTAGGGTGTTGCTCGGAGGTGGATGGCCAGAGATGGTGATGACAAAGGAAGTAGATGAGCTTGCAAGGAAAACTGTTGGCAAAAAACTGCATGCCATTAAAGCTTTCTCACGGGGCTCTAGTGGCTATACTGATAACAATCGAAGACAATGCTGGTTTAGACAGTGCAGAACTGGTAGCTCAGCTTCGTGCAGCCACCCCGAAAGGTGTAACGCCGGTACGACGTCATCTCCGGAGCTGTAAGTAAACTCTATACTCTAAAAAAGGATTGGTATATGGATTAGAATTTAAATGCGATGATGAGGAATATTGATCGTGTACAGGTAGGAGACATGGAGGATAGAGGAATCTATGAAGCATTCAAAGTGAACCAAGCGGTTCTACATGTGCAACTAGCAGGAGAGAAAACATGATGTAAAACACAACACGTGCACATGGTGGGAGAAAGACTTCATGATTACACTATCACACCCTCCCCAGTGACCATGTTCAATGCATTAGATTGTGTTTTTGTGTTTTTGGATTTGGATCAGAAAACAGCCTTAATTGTTTAATGTTTTTCTCCTTAAAATTTGTTTGTTTTCTTAAATCTGAATATTGTTTTGGTTATGTTTTCAGAGGTTTTTGGCAGAATGTGTTTGTAGGAGTTAAACTTGTCGTCTAGTAACTTTACCCCTTACGTATTCTCGACCACTAGGGCAGATGGTTGGACTTGTTCCTTATTCCATATCTTTTTAAAAGTAAAAATACAATTTGTGAAAAAAATAGCAAAATACAAGACCGGTTAGGTTATATGGATTCATTATTTTGTCAACAGCGTTATATCATGTATGCTTGTGGATTTATCCATCAATTTTGCAAAATATTTAAATAAAAATAAGTTAGAGAATAAATTATCTAATTTCATAAATAGTTTTTTACGACATTTTTGTTTATCATCTTGTATGAATTTGTTACACCCATTTAGTTTCTCTATCGTCAAAAATAGAGACATATAATTTAGTCACATATTTGTTACCACAATAACAATATACATAGTCACAATGATGTCAGTTTTCTTGTCTCGTTTTTCTCCTGTCATATTTATGTCACTAAATGAGACAAAATTTGGCTACTACAAAATTGGTCACAAAATTGTGACCAAATAACTACATTTTTTTACAGAAAATATTAATCACAAATCAGTGTATGTTATGTCACAAAAATGTGACGAAAAAATTAGTCTCAAAAAATCGTAACAATGATCCTTTTTTTTTGTAGTGGACCACCTTCTGCTTCTTGCTCTTCCAAGTGACAAGATTCCCACCAATGAACGTGCAATATCCAGTAGTAGACTTCCTATCCATCCTGTCTCCAGTTCAATCCGCATCACAATACCCCACCACTTCATTGCCCTCATTACATCCCATCCAGACTCCTTGATCTGGTGATCCATTCATGTACATGAGGAGACGGTTCACCATGTTTCAGTGATGTTCCCTTGGTCCTTGCATGTGTTGACTTACCTGGTTCACAACAAACATATATCAGGTCGTGTGATGGTTAGGTAGATCAACTTACCAACAAGCTTTCTATAAAGCTTGGCATCCTGGAATGGTGGACTATCTTTTATCTCCCCCTCACGAGGAACTTTATATCCATCTTCCAAAGGTGTCTTGAATGTCTTCCCTCCTTGTATACCTGCATTTTTCAAAAGATCAAGTGTATATTTCCTTTGAGACAAGAACAAACCTTCCTTGGATCTACATATCTCAATTCCAAGAAAGTATTTCATCTCTCCTAAGTCTTTGATTTCAAATACAGACTTTAAGTAATCTTTGGTGATTTGAATACCTTCTTTGTCACTTCCAGTGATGATGATATCATCAACATACACTAGAAGAACAATGATACCTGATGGAGTGGTGAGGGTGAAGAGAGTGTGGTCTAGCTCGGATGTCTTGTACCTCTCTCATTCAAGGTTGTGCTCAACTTGTTGTACCAAGCCCTTGGAGATTGTTTGAGGCCATAGATGTCTTTCTTTAGTCTAAGAACATTTCCTTCCTTAACCAACTGCTCTAACCCCGGTGGAGGATACATGTAGACCTCGTCTTCAAGTTCCCCTTGAAGAAAAGCATTCTTCACATCCATCTGCCAAAGTCCCCACTTAAGGTTGACTGCTACAGAGAGAACTATCCTGATGGTGTGGAGTTTTGCAACTGGGGCAAAAGTATCCAGATAGTCTTCACCATAATATGGGTAAACCCTCTTGCCACTAGACGAGTCTTCTTTCTATCTATCTTTCCATTTGCAAGATACTTGATTTTGAAGATCCACCTACTAGATACTACCTTCTTCCCTCTTGGTAGTTCACTCTCATACCAAGTATCAATCTTAATCATTGCGATTGCTTCAGCTCCTACTGACTCTCTCCATTCTTTCTCCTTCATTGCTTCCTCATAAGACTGAGGAATGTAGCTATCATCCAGATTCACCATGAAGACACAATGCTCTTCAGGGTAGTGGGCGAGAGAGAAGGAAACTTGAGCAGGATGTTCTACTGCCTGAGCATTATAATACACTCTAGTGTTCACCCAGTTGGTTGGTGGATTCCTGATCCTAGTGCTCCTCCTTAGTTGTTGTTCAAGAGCCGGTTCTTGATTTTGGTTCTGACCTTCATCTTGAACTGATCCTTCTTCCGACTCGTTCACCATTTCTTCCTCTTGTTCCACACTTTGATCATGAGAACCATAGTCTTCTCCAACTTCTGGTTGATCTTCTTGTTCATTTCCCCCCTCATGGTCGAAGTGGGGAGCTTGTTCTCCTTCATTGTTGGGCGGACCTTATGGTTGTCCTCCTCCAGCATTAGGATCTTGGGAGAGATTAATCCCAAGACTCTCTAGTATGATCCTCAAGTTAGCTGCCTTGTCAGATGCAAGATCCTTCAATGAACTTCACCTCCCTTGATACCAGAACTCTTCTGGTTATAGGATCATAGCACTTATAGCCTTTCTGAGTTGGTGAGTACCCTATGAACTTCCCCTTAGTGCTCTTTGCCTCCAGTTTGTTTCTCAATTATCCTGGTCTAAGAACAAAACATAGGCAACCAAAGACCCGAAGCTGATCCAGGGTTGGTCTATGTTTGTTCAAGACTTCAAATGGGGACTGGTTGTCCAGGATCCTCGTTGGTGTTCTGTTGATGAGATAACAAGCTGTAGGCACTGCATCACTCCAAAACCTCTTGGGGACATTTTCTTGAAACATCATGGACCGAGCAACCTCCATAAGATGCATGTTCTTCCTCTCGGGTACTCCATTCAGTTGAGGGGTATAGGGGCAACTTGTCTAGTGAAGTATGCCATGTTGAGATAGATGATGCTTGAAAGCTTGGCTAGTGTACTCCCCTCCATTATCTGATCTAAAAATTTTCAACTTGGCATTAAACTGGTTAGTCACATAGTTCTGAAAATTTCTAAATGCATCAAGCACCCTATCTTTAGATGGGATCAAGGTTATCAAGGTGTATTTCGAATTCTCATCTATGAATGTTACAAAATACTTTGTGATTATCCCTAGACAAACATGGTGCAGTCCAAACATCAAAGTGAATCAGAGCAAAGCAATGTTCATAGATGATTGTGGATTTATGAAAAACAGTCTTACAATGCTTGCCTAAAATACAAGCTTCACAATCATTATTTTCAAACACAACACCTCGAACCATTATGTTTAAATCTCTAACATGAGGATGTCCTAGTGTACCATGCCACAAAGCATTCTTATTTAAAACAGAAGCAGGAACAGAAGTAAACGAGCAATTATGATCAGGCACATAACTAAGCTCTTCAAGCATATAAAGGTCTCCTTTGGTTACTCCTTGCCCAATCAACGGTTTGCTCTCAATATCCTGAAACTTCACATCATTAGGACTAAAGATAACATTGCAATGCATATCAGTGGTACACTTCTTGAAAGAAAGTAAGTTTGAAGTAAACTCAGGCATATAGAAAGCTTTAGATTCTTTGTCAAACAGTTTCAACTTGCCTACACCTCTTATTGGTATCCTATCTCCATTAGCAATTATTACATGTCCATGCGCAGGTTCAATGTCTCTAATAAGACTAGTATCACTGATCATATGATGAGATGCACCTGAATCTACTATCAAAGGTTTAGACATGTTATGAGCAGTGTGAGATTGACCAAGCATACTAGAATGAGTGTAAGCACTATCAGTTTTAGCAGTAATAGCAATCCTATATGCTCCAAATGGGTACCCACTAATATTACCAAGATTGTTACCATTATCCTTGAGCATTTTGATGAGGGCATCCATCTCAGATTGGCGGATGAACTCATGCTCATTTGGTCGTGGCTGATGGGCAGTATAGGTCACCAACGCCTTGCTCTCACTACCTTCACGCCCTTCTGCTTCATTGGCCCGGTTAGAGGTTCCTGCCCCAGCTTGATCACTTTTACCATAAGTGACATTTGCACGAGCCTCCCTTTCCTTCATGAACTTGGCCGGCTTGAGGTGAGGATAGAGAATCCAACATTGGCTTTTCTTGTGTCCATGCCTCTTGCAATGATCATAGTTTCCCCCAAACCTCCTTTCTTCATAGTTTCCAGTGAACCTCCGGTCTTCATAATTGTGAGCTTTGTTGGCTTGAGGCACCTCGGCTTGATTTGCAAGAGTGAGCTCCCCATTCCCTCCAAAGAGCCCCAAAGATCCTTGTTCCTTCTGGTTCTGTGCGCAAACATCCTCAAGAGTTGGGAGTTTCTAGGATCTAAGGATGTGCTTAATGAGATCGTTGTAGGTAGCATTGAGAGTAAGCAATAGGCCAAAGACCTTGTCTTGCTCACGTATCTCATTAAGCTCATCCGGATCAGTAGTACTAGGCCTCAACATCTCAAGCTCTGACCACAAAGCTCTAAACATTCCCAAGTGTTTGGTAAACTCCAAGTCTTCTTGGGCTAAGTTGTTGATAGCTCTCTTGATATCAAACACCCGGGTGAGGTTTGAGATGTTTCCATACACTTTTTGGAGTGTATCCCATAGATCCTTATCTCTCTCACAGTAGCTGTAGGCTTCCAAGATTGACGGATCCAGTGAGCTCTGGAGGATAGATATCACCAGGTTGTCCTCCTGGATCCACTTCCCTTCATCACAAACCACCACCTCTTTGTCGTCTTCATGAGTAATGTTTTGGAGCTTCACTCTCAAGGATGTGACTCCAAAGACCCTTACTTCCCACGGCTGTCTTCACCACACGAGACCAAAGCAGGTAGTTTCCTCCCTTGAGGGTAACCGGAATGACTGTAGTCTTTGTATTCTCAATTCTCGGAACAAAAAAAAGGTTAAGACTTGAAATTTATAGAACAAAAGGATGAAACTTTGTATGAACGAACTCAAACGAACCCAGATTCAAGTGAACCTGGCTCTGATACCATGAAATCTAGAGTAGAATCTGAGTAGAATAAGAAAGGAAGAAGAGATTGAGAGGATTCGAGACTAAAGAAAGACACTTTGGGAGATTTGGAACTGAGAACCCATTTCGGATGAACCGAGAGACAAGAGAGACTAAGAGAAAAGAAATGAGTTGCTTGATTAATTAATAATCAACAAGAGGGTTACAATATATAGAGGAAAGCTTAGGGCAACAAAGGGATAAGGTTTCAACGGATAGAAGACTAAGCGTGTGAAGTCAAGGCTCGTTTAGGCGCCTAATTCAAATACTTGAACGAGAAGCTTCACACGCGAGATGCTAAAGGAATCTTGACCAGATGCTCTTCCTTTCTTAGCCACATGAGCCAGCCTGTCCACAGCTCTTCTTTTTGGTCTTCCTTATCCGCGAACCAAGCTTGAGTCGGGGTGGTAAATGGTAAATGGTAAATGTAACTTTTGGTCGAGTTACATTTACCTCGGGTAACTTTCGACCAAGTTCACCCAGGTTAACTCTTGTACGGCCTTGTACGGCCAAACTGTACGAACATGTACGGACACCCCAATTCCAAACCTTCTCCATTCCTCTAATCTTTCTCTATCAAGTGAACCCCTCTTGTTCAACAGCAGGCCCATAATGAACTTGTTATGAACTTCCCATGGGCTGCAACACTTCTTCTTGGGCCACTTGATCCAAAACAGCTTCAAATGGGTTCTTGGACTTGAAAGTTGTGACTGGACCATCATCAAGAGAGTATGGATCCTTATCTTGGGCTTGGTTGCATAAAATGGCCTGGTCCAGTTTGATCATTAGGCCACATTTCAGCTCAGTCCAAACCAGCTCTAGTGTCACTCTTTTTAGCTCAGATTCAGCTCATGGATAAGTGTCACTCCCGCTCACTTGATTATTCAGCTCATCATCACTCTTTTAAGCTGGTTTAGCTCGTCCTCAGTCTTGTTTTCAGATGGTTTTCAACTCATCCAAGGTTGCATAGCTTCTCACGATCTAAAACTTCATGGATCATACCAATAAGGCTGATAAACAACCCATTAAGCCAAGCTATGATCAGTTGCTTAGCTGGTTCGTTCCTTGCTCTACTTTCCTTAACATAGATGCTGCTCAGGGTTACATCATCCCCTCCTCCTTTAAGATGATTTGTCCTCAAATCCGAACCTCCTAGGATGACAGAACCGACCTTGTCTTGCTTCCAATGTGTCGTTACTTCAACCAAGATGTTGATTTTGCTCCTGTGAACACACGCATCTATTCCTGGCTCAAATATGAAGTGTTGTAGGCCCTTGACATGTCTCAAATGCTCCACGAGGCTATGCTTGATCCAAATAATTGGTCTGATCAGAAACTCACAAACAAATGGTTCATGAAATGCACCTGAACTGCAAACCATTGTGTACTTCTTCTCGTGAGCAGCTTCTGATCCAATACTAACCACTTCTTTAGCCATGTCTTGGACAGGCCAGAGATCACTCACGGCCTCTGAACCTTCCTCTTGATGCAGCTGGTTGAACAAACAATCTTTCTGGTCAAGATTAAATAGTTTCGGTTAAGTTTCTTTAATCTCTTGAGTAGCTGTGATTGAGGTTAGCTGAGTGTTTGTCTCCTTTTGTTGATCCACCTCTTGGAACAGACACTTCCATTTCTCCAAGTTCCGTATCCTTGCTTCTTATATGGTTGCATTAATCTGCACAAAAAGATTTGTTGACTCTGGTTCAGCAACTTTGATCTCTTGAATGGTAGTTACTGCTCCTTGCTTCTCTGGTTCTACTGATAGGTGTGTGGCTGGTGATGGATGAGGGGATGTGATAACTTGATGGATCTTCTCCTTAAAAACACACAGCCATCTCTCCAAGCCATCATTTCGTTTCTTTTCAGATCTGGCTGATGGAGTCTCTATGTTTGGATTAGATATTGGCTTTTGTTCTGCCTTCTTTGATCTGCTTTGCTTTACTCCTTGTTGAGATGCCCTGATGTTGCTGGATTTTTCTTTTCTGGATGGCCTAGGTCGTGCCCAAAATGAATCAGATGGACTTTGCAATCGCTTCAAATCAATTTGACCATAACTCTTGGCTACAAACCTTTCCGTCATTATTGTCTTCATTTCAAACCAACACCCAACCTGTGGCTCTCCAGTGCGTCTCCTAGTGTTAGAAACCTGATTCCACCAGTCAAGGGCATACCCACACAACCCAGTAACTGCAACACGAAACCGCTTCTCTGCTGTGTAGCTATGGCAGCCAAAGATTGTCTCCATCTCTCTTTCCCAATTGTTGTATGAATCTGGATCAAACTCTCCATGGAAGGATGGGACCTTTTTCTTTCCTCTCAATGACTCTCTTGTTGCTTTGCGTTCAGCCTTCACTTCATCGTCTATCTCCAGTCCAAAAGACAAATATGATTGCTTAGAAGACGAAGAGATAAGAATGGCTGGCTGTGAAGAACTCAGAACCTCAGAGTGGCTCCGATACCACTTGATGAAACCCTTCCCACAGACTACACACTCTGAGGCTGGTGGTTTGGATAGTCTTGGACCAGAGGGGCCAAGTGATGGACGTGTAGGATACACCAAGGGATGCGGAAGGCCCTTTGTGCTGGTTTTCTCTTCAGCCATGAGCGTTGGCTCACAATTGGCTAAGAGAGGTTGCATCGGAGATCCCTCTCCTAACAACCCAATACAATGTTCATCCGGAACAAGGGATTCAACAAGATTAAAGAGAATGGTTTTTATTAAAAATGCTGAATGATTATTACTCAGGACGTGAAGCCCTTTATATAATCTTACAATGTGTGAAAAACCAGAAAGAAAGTAGAAAACTAGGCAAAGACTTTGTGTAAAAACTAGAATTATCGAAAACAGCAATGAAGACTAAGACTATTGACCAGAAATGAGTTCTCCTTTGAATGACCCTTGGCATGCCAGGACCAGGACTTTGTTGCTGACTCTCTCTTGGTATTCTTGATGAGAAAAAGGCCAGAAAGCTCTGATAATAAGGCTGGTCGAATTTTTCATGAAGCAGGCCCATAATGAACTTGTTATGAACTTCCCATGGGCTGCAACACTTCTTCTTGGCCACTTGATCCAAAACAGCTTCAAATGGGTTCTTGGACTTGAAAGTCGTGGCTGGACCATCATCAACAGAGTTTGGATCCTTATCTTGGGCTTGGTTGCATAAAATGGCCTGGTCCATTTTGATCATTAGGCCACATTTCAGCTCAGTCCAAACCAGCTCTAGTGTCACTCTTTTTAGCTCAGATTCAGCTACTGGATCAGTGTCACTCCCGCTCACTTGATTATTCAGCTCATCATCACTCTTTTAAGCTGGTTTAGCTCGTCCTCAGTCTTGTTTTCAGCTGTTTTTCAACTCATCCAACGTTGCATAGCTTCTCACGATCTAAAACTTCATGGATCATACCAATAAGGCTCATAAACAACCCATTAAGCCAAGCTATGATCAGTTCCTTAGCTGGTTCGTGCCTTGCTCTACTTTCCTTAACATAGATGCTGCTCAGGATTACATCATCCTTTGTGCTCCTTCGCCATTTTTCCTGAGAAACAAAAGAAAAGAGAACCAGTAACAAGTTCTAGGTAAACAACAAAACAGAACACAAAACAAATCACAAAACAGAAACTAAAGTTAAGAAATTTTTTAGGTTTTCGAAAACAGATTCAAGTGAACAACACAGGAATCACACTTAACAACAGGAGAAAAACTTCAAATAGAATTAGACAGATCAAGAGACAAAGCAAACAACAAAGGCAGCAAACAGAACAGATTGAAGAACACAAACTCTACTCAAACCTAATAGCAAACGGTTCAAACTTGTAACGTAACCAGCAATGATTAGATAGTATTCTTATCAAAACGAGATCAAAGCTATCAGTATTATCAGATTTCAACAGAACACAAGAAGATCTATCAATACTAGACCGGATTAAGAGCAGATCAATAATTAAAACAACAAGAACAAGCGGATCGGATCGAAACTTGATAAGGAAGATGAACAGATCAATTGTAAAATCGAAACAGAACACTGATAATCACTTTTCACATGAGAATATGGAAAGAAAACAATCAGATTCGTGATCAAAACACTCAAAGTTAATAGATTTCAACAACAAAAACACAAATCTGATCAAAACACAACAGAATATGAAAAGACAAAAACAAAAATCTGTGAGAAATCGAATACTTCCCTTCCAGAGTTGCTCTGTGATGCAACCCTGATCAGCTATGCAACCTTGGACGAGCTGAAACCAGCTGATGACACTGAGGACAAGGTGAAACAAACTAAGGAGACTGAAGTTGAGCTGAAACCAGCTGAAGTTACTAAGGATGAGCTGAAGCAGCTGGATGAGTTGAGTGACTTAGCGCTGGACGAGCTGGATGAGAGTGACACAGAATCAGGAGCTGGAAAGGAGCTGAGTGAGAGTGACACTGATCCAGGAGCTGGAAGAGAGGTTGCTCAGCCCAAACTTGTTGCTGATTCTGATCTGCCTTTCTCAGCCCAAAAGAAGTATAAAACCAAGTTAAAGATCCAATTTCACTTTCTGATGGGCCAGAAACGAAGTTTAAGTCCAAGAACCCATCTGAAGCTGTTTTGGATCAAGTGGCCCATGAAAAAGTGTTGCAGCCCATGGGAAGTTCATAACAAATTCATAGTGGGTTTGTTTCAAGCCAAATTCAACCAGCCCTTTGTCCAGTCCATTTCAAGCATATTCTCAACAAGAAAACCAAGAGGTAGTAAGCAAGAAGCCTTGGTCGTGGCGTGCCAAGAGTCATTCCACAAATACACTTATTTTGGTCCAAAGTCAAGTCTACATTCCCAGTTTCTAAATTTCTTAATTTCTACATTTTGTCTTTTCATTTCTACACTTTGTCTTTTCATTTCTACATCGTTGTAACCTATATAAGTGTATGGTCGACCATGAATAAAATCTTTCACCTTTTTTTATCAAAAACTACTTCTCAAACTGTGAATCCTTTGTTCATCTTTGAACACTGATTGCTAAAGAGTTCATTCTCTTCAAGCAAAACCTGTCTTTGATCAAAAACAGAGTTCATTCTCTTGATCAAGGACACATCTATACAAGTGTTGATCAATCCACAGATCCTCACTGAAGTTCATCAACCATTTCGACTTCTATCCATCAGATACATCTTCATCCATCATCCAAACCATCAGATCAACCTTCAAAAGAATCAGGGACAAAGGATCTCGTCCTAAGGGGTCCATCAAGTTGTATCAGAGCAGATTTGAAGGCTCTTGATCTCTGGTTTGATTCTGGCTTTTCACATTCTTTCTGTTTTTGGGGTTTTTTATCATTTGATCTTTGTTCTCTTTATCAAACACTCTTTTCTGTCTATCTGTTGTGTCTGCAAGAGGGCCAACCAGATTATCAAAAAAAAAAGAATAAAAAACGAAAATCAAAAGAAAAAAAACCATAGAAAAGTTGAAGAGAAATCCAACTTTGCTGAGGAGAAATCCAGCCTGGCTGAGGAGAAATCCAGCCCTGGTGGGAAAGGCTCTTGCAAACAAAAAATTTGCAATCTGTCTATCTCTTTCTTCTGTTTTGGGATTGGGGTTTGTTCTCTTAAGGCTTGATCTTTGTTTGTTGCTGAGCTACTGGATTCACCGAGAAAACTCATAGAAAACACTTGAGAGAAACATTGAGAGAAATAAGGCTTCAGCTATCTGTTATTGTGCTAATTTTCCTTGTTGAGTTTCTTAACAGGAAACCATGTTTGGAGGAAGTAATGGCAGAAGGAGACGTCGTGAAAAGGAATTAGATATAACCAGTTCAACTTCTCAACAAAAGCAGCCTTGGAGAGAAGGGAAAAATCTATGAGAAAAAGAGATTCTTATGCTATTGATGATTCTGGTTAAGAGCAGGAAAGGATACAATCTAGGAGATCACTTGAAAGGCTTAACAGGAGGAGCACACATCATGATCAATTTAGTTCTTCCACAAAGAGTTTGCTGGAAAAAAGACAGAATTTGATAAGAAAGGAAAAAATCGGTTTTTAACTATTCTGATTCTGTGCAGGAAAAGGCACGACCAGTGAGGCAAGAGGAAATAACTAGGGGGAGCAGAGAACGTCCTAGACATTCCAGAGAAAAGACAAGAGCTTTCTATGGTCGTGATCCCATAAAGAAGTCTCAGAAACAACAAGCAACACTTGATTATTTGGACAGCCAACAGTTTCAAGATGATTTCAAAAGAATTGCACAACAAGTACTTCAAGATTTTGAAACATACCAGCAGAGGATACCAACCTCACGTCCTTCCTCAAAGGTTGATGGTCCAAGGAGTTGTAGCAAGAAAGAGCAGGCTATCCAAGAGCTGAAAACAGAGCCATCTAAGGTGAGTAAAGAACCTGAGATAGAACCTGAGTGTTCTCTTTTCTCTCCTCAATCTGAACTTGTTATCAATAAAACCTGTGAAGAACTAACTTTTTTTGAACCGGCGGAACCGAGTAGCCTTGTTACAATATCTCAGGTATTAGAAGAACACTCACCAGAAACAGAACAAAAGACTCTAACAAAAAGAGAAGTGTTGGTGAAGCCAAACAACACTGAAGCAGAAACATATGCTAAGTCATTCTCTTTGGAATCTCAAGAGCACTGTAAGGATCTTTTTATGGTTAATTATGTGTCTGATTTCTTTGTTATGATCTCTTCTAGTGATGTAAAACGTTTTGGTCTTGAAAGAGTAAAAGAATTTTGTGTTTCAGAAACTGTTTTTGATAACATGATTCATTCTTTTAAGAAACTTGAACCTGATAAACTCTCTGATCAAAATCGTTTTCAATGTGTTAGTGTGACCAGTTCTAGCCTTTTTTTTTTGAGTTATGATAAGTTTATGGAACATAGAAAAAGCCTGGATCACCTTGAAAAGACATTAGAGCTTGTCCTGCAACAACCTGATTTCTATTTCAGAAAACCTTGTGATTCATTTGCTTGTTTCAAAGATAATGTCTTTGATCTGAGTTTTTCTAGGCATGAAATGGTCTCTGATAATTTATTTGCATTTGCTTATGCCCTGAACAAACCTAAGAAGTTGCAGTAACCGAAATCACTTTAGGGCTGAAACCGATTTTGTTTCTGATTCTGTTTTGAAACATGCTAGTTTATATTCTGAAACTGAAAAATCTTGGTTTGTCTTAGGATTATGCTTGAAGAATGATCTTGTTGTGAGCTTTGATGATATATTAGTGTACAACACATTCTTTGAAAGTCATGCTAAACTTGTGAGACGGCTAACTGGTTCTGAATCTGATCTTGAACTTAAACTTTTGTTTTCTGAATCTGAACAAGTTAGGCACGTTTTGAAGTTGTTCTATGTTAATGCATGCCTTGATACCATTCTTGGTTTACAACACTTACTTTGATATGCATCATCAAGGTCTGAAACGTTTGCTGCATGATCTAGGGAAAGAAAGTTTAGCGTCTGATCTGAACAAGGGCATGTCTTGCACTAATAGTTCTGGATATCTAGTCTCTGTTTTGAGTGTCCAGGATCAACAGGTTAAGACTCGAAGGAATGTAAGGAATGAAAGCAGAGACTATGCTTATCAGCCTGAGATTTGGAGATCGAAGTACTTGAGGAAAATGGCTTCAAAACTCCAAGGAAGTTTCTGTCCAAAACCTTACTTTGATGTTGCTTTCATGCTGATCTACTTGTTCATTTGTCTAGTGTCTTACCTGTTTTCTTTTGATGTAGGAAATACAGATTTGAGGACAAATCTTTTTAAAAGAGGAGGGGATGATGCAACCCTGATCAGCTATGCAACCTTGGACGAGCTGAAACCAGCTGATGACAATGAGGACAAGCTGAAACCAACTAAGGAGACTGAAGTTGAGCTAAAACCAGCTGAAGTTAACTAAGGATGAGCTGAACCAGCTGGATGAGTTGAGTGACTTAGCGCTGGAGGAGCTGGATAAGAGTGACACAGAATCAGGAGCTGGAAAGAAGCTGATTGAGAGTGATACTGAACCATGAGGTGGAAAGGAGCTGAGTGAGAGTGACACTGATCCAGGAGCTGGAAGAGAGGTTGCTCAGCCCAAACTTGTTGCTGATTCTGATCTGCCTTTCTCAGCCCAAAAGAAGTATAAAAACAAGTTAAAGATCCAATATCACTTTGTGATGGGCCAGACATGAAATTCAAGTCCAAGAACCCATCTGAAGCTGTTTTGGATCAAGTGGCCCAAGAAGAAGTGTTGCAGCCCATGGGAAGTTCATAACAAATTCATATTGGGTTTGTTTCAAGCCAAATTCAACCATCCCTTTGTCCAGTCCATTTCAAGCCTATTCTCAACAAGAATACCAAGAGGGAGTAAGCAAGAAGCCATGGTCGTGGCATGCCAAGAGTCATTCCACAAATACACTTATTCTGGTCCAAAGTCAAGTCTACATTCCCAGTTTCTAAATTTCTTAATTTCTACATTTTGTCTTTTCATTTCTACACTTTGTCTCTTCATTTCTACATGGTTGTAACCTATATAAGTGTATAGTCGACCATGAATAAAATCATTCACCTTTTTTATCAAAAACTACTTCTGAAACTGTGAATCATTTGTTCATCTTTGAACACTGGTTGCTAAAGAGTTTATTCTCTGCAAGCAAAACCTGTCTTTGATCAAAAACATAGTTCATTCTCGTGATCAACGACACATCCACACAAGTGTTGATCAATCCACAGATCCTCACTGAAGTTCATCAACCATCTCGACTTCTATCCATCTGATCCATCATCATCCATCATCCAAACCATTAGATCAACCTTCAAAAGAATCAGGGACAAAGGATCTCGTCCTAAGGGGTCCATCACTCTGATACCACATAATACGATCCTAGGAAGGCTCTGGGTCTGGGAAGAGAGATCAAGGGATAATCCTCGCGAGAATGAATCAGAAGACTCAAATCCTCCAAGGCGTGTGGGATGAATGGTGACACAAGAAGCTGCGGAAAGTCTCCTTGATACTCCTAGACTGAATTCTTCGGATATGACACACCTTAGAACTCTATCCTTAGGCTGTTGGATATTAAACACCAACAAAGCTTCAACTCGTCCAAAGACAAGAGAGAAGAGAGAAAAGGGTTTTCGATAAAAAGACTGCCTCTTTTAGATTGAGGGATGCAAGGGTTTAAATAGAAACCAAGGAACACGCTCCTTAGGTTTCAAAAACCTAATAACATGAAAACTATAGATTAAACATAACATAAGGTAAATAGATAGAGTAGTCTTCTGAGGCTTGGACCGACATTAGCACCTGTGTAAAGTAGCTTGTGGCCTCATTAAAAACCTTCCTCCGTAAAACCTCTTTGGGACAAAACCGAGAGCAAGGAAAAGAGCACACACAAGTACTTTGCCTAAGTACTAATTCAGCTAGATGAGGAGATAGCTTGAAAGGTGATCAAGGTATCTCGGATCATCAAGCTTTGTCCAAGACCTTCTTCTTGTTTCCATACGAGTCTAAGTAATCCTCCAATGGCTCCATTTAGTTTCTTGGTTCTAGAACGAGTCATGGGACCTTCTGAAATGGCTAAGGAATCTTCATCAGCTGGTTTGTCCATGGGTGCATTCCTGGATACATCATCTACCTTGTTGAGCTGGTCCATGATCACATTGCATTCCTTGGTGCTTTCCAAGATCCAATCACATTCATCCCACATGCCTTGGAGGATTTGAGTCTTCTGATTCATTCTCGCGAGGATTATCCCTTGATCTCTCTTCCCAGAGCCTTCCTTGGATCGTATTATGTGGTATCAGGGCAACTCTGGAAGGGAAGTATTCGATTTCTCACAGATTTTTGTTTTTGTCTTTTCATATTCTGTTGTGTTTTGATCAGATTTGTGTTTCTGTTGTCGAAATCTATTAACTTTTCACGAATCTCATTGTTTTCTTTCCATATTCTCATGTGAAAAGTGATGATCAGTGTTCTGTTTCGATTTGACAATTAATCTGTTCATCTTCCTTATCAAGTTTCGATCCGATCTGCTTGTTCTTGTTGTTTTTATTATTGATCTGCTCTTAATCCTGTCTAGTATTGATAGATCTACTTGTGTTCTGTTGAAATCTGATAATACTGCAAGCTTTGATCTCGTTTTGATAAGAACCCTTTCGAATCCTTGCTGGTTACGTTACAAGTTTGATCCGTTTGCTATTAGGTTTGAGTAGAGATTGTGTTCTTCAATCCGTTATATTTGCTGCGTTTATTGTTTGCTTTGTCTCTTGATCTGTCTAATTCTATTTCAAGTTATCTCTTGTTGTTAAGTGTGATTCCTGTGTTGTTCACTTGAATCTGTTTTCGTAACCTAAAATTTTTTTATTAACTTTTGATTCTGTTTTGTGTTCTGTTTTGTTGTTTCTCTAGAACTTGTTACTGGTTCTCTTTTCTTTTGTTTCTCAGGAACAATGGCGAATGAGCACAAAGGAGAACTCAGCAAGGATGAAAGACTGTTACTTAAGGCTATGAATGCTCAACTGCAACAGAAGATGAAGGCCAGCCTTGATGAATTTCGACAAGAGTTCCTGCAGCAAACTGATGATCTTAAGCCGAAATATAAAAAGGAGGATGAACAATCAAAGTCTTGAGCCTAAACCACCAGTTTATGTTAAAAATCAGTCAAGCTAACATAAGTGGTATCAAGAAGGAGATGCAGGTCGTGGAGGTCCAGACTTCAAGCAATCATCAAACACATGGAGCAGACCACACCAATCTTCTCTCACTCCTAAATCAATTGATCTTTGTTCTGATTATAAACCACTTACTGATATTCGACTCTATGCTTTTCAGGGAAAGGTGACTATCTTGAGTGGGAAAGAACCATGGACAAGTGGCTGCATTACAACAGAATCTTGAAGGAAGAAAGATTAGCTTTTGCAATTTCTCAACTCAAAGAAACGCTTATAAATGGTGGTTGCAAGAGGAAGATGATCGTAGGTTCTACAAGGAACCAACTTTTACCACTTGGGAGAGTTTGAAGTTGTTACTAAGGGACAAGTATGCATCCACAGACCAGACTTCCCTGAAGTCTCCTATGAATGAAGTCACAGCTAGCAAGGCAATAACCTGTTACAGCAAAGAGAAAACAGTTAAACATTCCTGGTTCAGTGACGAGGTTAAAAAGGAGTTGTTACAAGTAATGATGGATGTGGAGAAGCCATTCAAAAGGTCCAACCCAACACGTCCAGCCACAAAATCACAGAACCAAGAACCATTTACTGCTGTTTCAGAACACAAAGTGGCAGAACCGGAATCAGCTGCACCTATTCAAGAAGATCACGCCAAAGTATCATCCCCTGTCGTTCAGAAAGAAGAGCAACCAGTTCAGGACGTCATGGTTCCTTTAATACAGAGTGTAATAGCAGAGGAGATACCCAGGGAACCAGATAAACCTCGCAGAATGAATCAGTTCATTGTGTTTGATCCATGTGGTTTCCAAAAGACATTCTTGGGTACTTTTCTAATCAATTCTTTTGTTTGGAACAAGACCAGAGCAGTGGAGCTTTCAACACACGAATTTTTTTGGAAGCATTTTGTATTTGAGCCTGGAGGAGAGTTGAGGAGTCACAGGAACAATATCAAACTGATTGAGAAGAATTCAGCTGCAACAACATTTGATTTTGTTGATTTCTCATCCTTTGAAGATAAGGTGTTGCACGTCTCAGATCAGCAAGGGTTTCACTATGAAAACAAATGGAGAATGAAGTCAAGTCAGTCATGGATCCAACAAACCATACCACGCAGTAAATGGCCACCTGATCATCAAGATATTGCTAGTTTTGCAAAACATGTCGGTTTGGATCTTTCTCAAGAGAAACTTATATCTGATTGTGGTGGAAGGTTACAGACCTACTCGTGGAGACCTGGAGCATATGTCCACAAGACTATCATTCTTAGAGAGTGTTTTGTTAGTGCTAGAACCAGATGGGGTCATAAGGAGTTGGAAGCTGATCAAAAGGACTTGCACCTTGACCATATCAAGATATGGAAGCCACCAGACATGCATCAGCTTCAATCCCATTGCAGAGATTATCAAACCATGATTGGAAATGAAGAAGTCAATGGAGAAGTTAGTGAAGTGATCACTGGATCAGCAGAAGAACTCATGTTTTTTTCTCAAGTCAAGGAGAACCCACCAGATCAACTTAGTCCACAGCAATCTCCAAAGAAACCAACCCGAGGTAACTATCTAAACTCCAAGAATAACATGAAACCTGATTCGCTTGCTGTTGTTACAGGACAAACTGTTATGAGGTGTACACTGTCCGAAAAGAAGGATATAAGCTATGAATCAACCTGTCCCACATTCTTAGTCCTTCCTACATCCACAAAGAATCAGTTTGAGGCTGAAACAAATTTGGAATTGCAAGTTACCGATTCTACAACTGAGGTACACCTACACTTACATTATTCTGGATTATCTGAGTTTAGAACATCTCAATCCTATATATGGCGACCAGGTGAGCATTCTAAGGTAAGTGATCAGGTTTTCAAGAGTTCTTTTATCTATTACACAGATATGATGCACTTGTTTTTGTCAAAAGAGCGATGTGCAGATTACGATGAAGCTTGGAAGCATACAAGGAGAAAGAACAAGCATGTGGAAGACAAGCAGTTCAAGCCACCTGATTTGGATCAGGATAAGCACCAAGACGTCACTGGCTTCATCCTCATCAAAGAAGCACCACCAGATGCAGCACACAAGCCAAAACCAATCAAAAACGAATTTGGGATAAGATTATTACTCTTTGATAAATTTTCATGTGCTAACTTGCTTTGTTTCCATGTATCAGGTTTGTGTAATGAATCAGGAACTAAATGGATCAATGCCTTCTACATATCCAAACCAGTCAGCAACAATGCCTATCAAAGAGGCTGGCAAGGTAAGTGTAATCCGATTTTAAACTTTGATGTTACTGACTTGGTCCCCTCTATTGCAGGTAAAACAGATTTGAAGACAAATCTTTTTGAAGAGGGAGGGGATGATGTGATCATGGAAAGCACCAATGAATGTGATCTGAGCATGGACCAGCTCAAAAAGGAAGATGATGTATCCAGGAGTGCACCCATGGACAAACCAGCTGATGAAGATGCCTTAGCCATTCCAGAAGGTCCCATGACTTGTTCTAGAATCAAGAAACTACATGGAGCCATTGGACGATTACTTAGACTCGTATGGAAACAAGAAGGTCTTGGACAAAGCTTGATGATCTGAGACCTTGATCACCTTTCAAGCTATCTCCTCATCTAGCTGATTTAGTACTTAGGCAAAGTACTTGTGTGTGCTCTTTTCATTGCTCTCGGTTTTGTCCCAAAGAGGTTTTACGGAGGAAGGTTTTTAACGAGGCCACAAGCTGCTTTACACATCTCCTAGGTGCTAATATCGGTCCAAGCCTAAGAAGACTACTCTATCTATTTACCTTATGTTATGTTTAATCTATAGTTTTTATGTTATTAAGTTTTCAAAACCTAAGGAGTGTGTTCCTTGGTTTCTATTTAAACCCTTGCATCCCTCATTCTAAAGTAAGCAGTCTTTTATCGAAAACCCTTTTTCTCTCTTCTCTCTTGTCTTTGGACGAGTTGAAGCTTTGTTGGTGTGTAATATCCAACAGCCTAAGGATCAAGTTCTAAGGTGTGTCATATCCGAAGAATTCAGTCTAGGAGTATCAAGGAGCCTTTCCGCAGTTTCTTGTGTCACCATTCATCCCACATGCCTTGGAGGATTTGAGTCTTCTGATTCATTCTCGTGAGGATTATCACTTGATCTCTCTTCCCAGACCCAGAGCCTTCCTAGGATCGTATTACAACTCATCAGCATCAACCGTGTTTGGTCTCAGCATCTCTAGCTCTGACCAGAGTGCTCGGAACGTCCCAAGATGCTTAGTGAACTCCATATCCTCTTGTAGCAACCCATTGATTGCTCTCTTCACCTCAAACACTCGGCTCAGGTTTGAGATGTTCCCATACACTTTCTTCAAGGTATCCCATAGATCCTTTTGCGGTTTCACAGTAGCTATAAGCTTCCATGATAGGAGTCTCAAGGGATCCTTGAAGTAGTGTCATCACCATCATGTCTTCTTGCTGCCATTTCTCCACCTCACTCGTGGCACTTGCAGCTTTTCCTTCTTGAGTAATGAGCTTAGGAGCTTCACCGGATGTGATATGACCCCATAAATCCTTACTTCCCACAACAGTCTTCACCAAACGAGACCACAACAGATAGTTACTCCCCTTGAGAGTAACCGGAACCTTCATGCTAACACTATCCATCTACAACCAGCTTCACTTCAAAAGCTTGGAAATGAGTAGATCTATACCTTAGAACACGGATGAACCCAGAACCGAGAGGAAAGGTTGAGTCTTTGAAGGTAAGAATGTGAAAGACTCAAGCTTTTACACCACACAAGCTTCAAACTTCAGTCTTCAACCCGGATCTTCAAAGAACAGCCTTGGATCTTCAACAACCTTCAACCTTGATCTCCTTCCACTCGCTGAACACAAACCCAGATCGTGATGAACCTGGCTCTGATACCATAAAATCTTTTGATATCTTAGTAGAAATGTAACCATAAAGAGATTAAGAACAAATTTAGAAAGGAAAAGACTTGGTTTAGACTAAACAAGAAGAGAGATTATGAGAGACTATGAAGAACATTTTGAGACTCGAAAACTTAGAAAGAACTGTATGCTTTATTCATAGAGAGAGTCCGGAATATATAGAGAGGATTACAAGGGTTTCGTAGAGTAAAGAGAGAGCAAGTATGTGGTCAGAAGAGTAGGCCTGTTCCCTGGTTCAAACGAGTGGCTCTGGTGGCAAGATGCCAATGGCATCTTGACTAGATGCTCCTCACTTTACAGCTTGCACCGGCTGGTAAGCTTGACCGAGCCTTATCCACAAACGGTAACCTTGGAGCCAAAGCTTCAAGGTTACTCGAACCAAACCTTCTCTTCCACGCCAAATAACTCACTCGTTCTTCTCATGGTAGGTATTCTCCTTTTATCTTTTTCACCACATTAACTTTTGTTGTATGGACGAAGACTTGTCCGTACAACCTGCCCTATTTTTGCACATTACCAAAACATGGTCTAATGACATTTTGGGTCGGCCTTGTATGGCCTGTACAGCCTGTACGGCATGTACGGCCTGTACAGCCTATACGGCATGTACGGCCTTGTACGGCCTTGTACGAACAAGGTCGACTCAAACCCTTCCCTTTTCCTCCTTCTCTCTATTCAAACCAAAGTAGATACCTAAACTTAACAACCTGGAACCATTAAGTTTAAAGCTCTAACATAAGGGTGTCCTAGTCTAGCATGCCACAAAGCATTCTTATTTAAAACAGAAACAGGAACAGAAGTAAACGAGCAATGATGATCAGGCACAGAACTAAGCTCTTCAAGCATATAAAGGTCTCCTTTGGTTACTCCTTGCCCAATCAACCGTTTGATTTCAATATCCCAAAATTTCACATCATTAGGGCTAAAGATAACATTGTAATGCATATCAGTGGTACACTTCTTGACATAAAGTAAGTTTGAAGTAAACACAGGCATATAGAAAGCTTTAGAATCTTTGTCAAACAGTTTCAGCTTGCCTACACCTCTTATTGGTATCCTATCTCCATTTGCAATCATTACATGTCCATGCGCAGGTTCAATGTCTCCAATAAGACTAGTATCACTAATCATGTTATGAGATGCACCTGAATCTACTATTAAAGGTTTAGACATGTCATGAGCAGTATGAGATTGACCAAGCATCCTAGAATGGGCGTAGGCACTATCAGTTTCAACATTACTAGCTATCCTATATGCTCCAAATGAGTACCCACTGATATTACAAATATTGTTACCATTATCCTTGAGCATTTTGATGAGGGCATCCATCTCAGATCGGCGGATGAACTCATGCTCGTTGGGTCATGGCTGATGGACAGTATAGGTCACCAACGCCTTGCTCTCACCACCTTCACGCCCTTCTGTCTCATTGGCCCGGTTAGACGTTTCAGCTCCGGCTTGATCACTTGTACCATAGGTGACATTTGCACGAGCCTCCCTTTCCTTCATGAACTTGGTCGGCTTGAGGTGAGGATGGAGGATCCAGCATTGGCTCTTCTTGTGTCCATGCCTCTTGCAATGATCACAGTTTCCCCCAAACCTCCTTTCTTCATAGTTTCCAATGAATCTCCGGTCTTCATACTTGGGAGCTTTGTTGGCTTGAAGAACCTCGGCTTGATTTGCAAGAGTGAGCTCCCCCTTCCCTCCAAAGAGCCCCAAAGATCCTTGTTCCTTCTGGATCTGTGCGCAAACATCCTCAAGAGTTGGGAGCTTCTAGGATCTAAGGATGTGCTTAATGAGATCGTTGTAGGTAGCATTGAGAGTAAGCAATAGGCCAAAGACCTTGTCTTGCTCACGTCTCTCATTAAGCTCATCTGGATCAGTAGTACTAGGCCTAAGCATCTCAAGCTCTGACCACAAAGCTCTATACTTTCCCAAGTGTTTGGTAAATTCCATGTCTTCTTGGGCTAAGTTGTTGATAGCTCTCTTGATCTCAAACACCCGGGTGAGGTTTGAGATGTTTCCATACACTTTTTGGAGTGTATCCCATAGATCCTTATCTCTCTCACAGTAGTTGTAGGCTTCCAAGATTGACAGATCCAGTGAGCTCTGAAGGATGGATATCACCAGGTTGTCCTCCTGGATCCACTTCCCTTCATCACAAACCACCACCTCTTTGTCACCTTCATGAGTAATGAGTTTTGGAGCTTCACTCTCAAGGATGTGACTCCAAAGATCCTTACTTCCCACGGCTGTCTTCACCACACGAGACCAAAGCAGGTAGTTTCCTCCCCTGAGGGTAACCGGAATGACAGTAGTCTTTGTATTCTCCATTCCCGGATCAAAAAGGTTGAGACTTGACACGAACCTAGGATGCTGTTTGGTTGATGGGATGATAGATCCTTGCAAGAAAAAATCAGAGACTCAAGTTCTTCAAGGTTTGTGGATTGAATGGTAACACAAGAGGGATGAGAGAACCCTTGATACTCCTAGATGGATAGCTCGGATATGACACACCAAGATAAACACCCTTAAAGCTCTGGATATTGCACACAAGAAGAAACTCGACAAGCTTTTTAGAGAGAGAGCCGTCAAGAGAGAACAAAAGACTTGATAATAGATTGCTTGAGTACAATAGGGTTTGCGGAAACCCTTAAATAAAAGAAACCAGAGAACAAGCTCTCTAGTGTTTCGAAAACATAACATAAAACTATAGTTTAAAAGATAACATAAGCTAAAATAAATGATCTTCTAGTAGTCTTGGGCCGAGATAGGGCCTAGGTTATTTGTAAGATAAGTCGTGGCCTCGTTAAAAACCTTCCTCCGGAAAACCTTGTGGGACAAAACCAAAATCAAGGAAAAGAGCACACACCAAATGTCTTGCCTAAACACTAGCTCAGTTTGATGTAGAGATAGCTTGAATGGTGATCAAGATATCTTGGACCATCAAACCTTGTCCAAGACTTTCTTTTTGCTGTGGATGTGAAGTGAGTAATCCTACAACAGTCTCCTTAAGTTTCTTGGCTCTGGAACGGGTCATGGGACCTTCTGGATTGGTCAAAGCATCATCACCAGGCTGCTGGTGCATTGTGGCATCATGTGGCTCGTCTAAGCTCTCATTGCTCTCTTTAGTAATCTGGTCCATGATCACATCATCCCTATTGAAATGAAGAACCAAAGAGGAGAAGAAGAAGAAGCAAAAGAGAAAAGAAGAAGTGATCTGGTTGGGTATTTTAACTCTGTTTGTACATGCTGACCAGAGATGACCTAGCATGGTTTGCAAGGCAAGGAAGGTGAAATTTGTGAGGCAAAATCTTGCTTATGGACCCATATAGACGTTAGGGGTTCAGGTTGACCAGAGGCAAGAGTTTGAATCAGTTTGAATGGGAATCACATGTTCTACTTAAGCAAAGAGCTGTTCATGACCTGTCCCTTTCACCCCTGAACCAGCAGCAAGATATTTCCTTTGTTTATTCTTTTATTAATCTCTGGTCTGTCTCTATATAATGTAAGCTCAAGCAGATGAATAAACTAAGGAGAATAATCTCCCTTCTCTCTCCCAATCTCCAAATTCATCACTCTCTCTCCTCTCTCTCTCTAAACTATCCAAAAACTAATTCTCTTGTTCTTACTCTGTTCTTCATTGTTCTTTACCCAAATCTCACCTAAACTCAACTATTCTCCTCATATTTTCACAATTCTAACATGGTATCAGAGCTTTAAGCTCCTAAATGTTAAGTTGAGGTATCTACTTTGTGTTGAATAGAGAGAAGGAGGAAAACGGAAGGGTTTGAGTCGACCTTGTTTGTACAAGGCCGTACAAGGCCGTACAGGCCGTACAAGGCCGTACAGGCCGTACATGCCGTATAGGCCGTACAAGGTCGACCCAAAAGGACTTTAGACCATGTTTTGGTAATGTGCAAAAATGGGGTTGTCCGTACAACAAAAGTTACTGAGGTGAAAAAGGTGAAAAGGAGAATACTTACCATGAGAAGAACGAGTGAGTTACTTGGAGTGGAAGAGAAGGTTTGGTTCAAGTAAACCTTGAAGCTGTAGACGCCAAGGTTACCGTTTATGGATAAGACTCGGTCAAGATTACCAGCCAGTGCAAGCTGTAAAGTGAGGAGCATCTAGTCAAGATGCCATTAGCATCTAGCCACTAGAGCCACTCGTTTGAACCATGGGATGCGCCTATTCTCCTGTCCACATACTTTCCCTCTCTTTGCTCTACGAAACCCTTGTAATCCTCCCTATATATTCCAGACTCTCTCTATGAATAAAGAATACAATTCTCTCTAAACTTTCGAGTCTCATAATGTTCTTGTCTCTCATAATCTTTCTTAGTTCTTAGTCTAAATCAAGTTTTCTCTTCATAAAATCTGTTTCTATTCTAGTTCTGGTTAATTATTCATCTAAGATCTCAAAAGATCTTATGGTATCAGAACCAGGTTCATCACGATCTAGGTTTGTGTTCATCAAGTTGAAGAATATCAAGGTTGGAGCTTTTTGAAGATCCAAGGTTGTTCTTTGTAGATCCGGGTAGAAGACTGAAGTTTGAAGCTTGCGTGGTGTAAAAGCTTGAGTCTTACTTGTTCTTCCTATCAATCTTTGTTCTTGGTTCTGGGTTCATCCGTGTTCTAAGGTAAAGGTCTACTCGTTTCCAAGCTTTTGAAGTCAAGCTGGTTGTAGATGGATAGTGTTAGCATGAAGGTTCCGATTACTCTTAAGGGGAGTAACTATCTGTTGTGGTCTCGTTTGGTGAA
This sequence comes from Moricandia arvensis, assembly GCA_905132765.1. Classification (NCBI taxonomy): domain Eukaryota; kingdom Viridiplantae; phylum Streptophyta; class Magnoliopsida; order Brassicales; family Brassicaceae; genus Moricandia; species Moricandia arvensis. Next base: position 185,220 of record CAJHQP010000138.1, read on the forward strand.
GACTACGGTGGGAAGTAAGGGATTATGGGGTCATATCACATCCGGTGAAGCTCTTAAGCTCATTACTCAAGAAGGTGAAGCTGAAAGTTCCAGAAGTGAGGTGGAGAAATGGCAGCAAAAAGACATGATGGTGATGATACTACTTCAAGGATCCCTTGAGACTCCTATCATGGAAGCTTATAGCTACTGTGAAACCACAAAGGATCTATGGGATACATTGAAGAAGGTGTATGGAAACATCTCAAACCTTAGCAGGGTGTTTGAGGTGAAGAGAGCAATCAACGGGTTGCTACAAGAAGATATGGAGTTCACTAAGCATCTTGGGAGGTTCCGAGCACTCTGGTCTGAGCTAGAGATGCTGAGACCAAGCACGGTTGATGCTGATGAGCTGAATGAAAGGCGTGAGAAAGATAAGGTCTTTGGACTCCTGCTCACCCTAAACCCAGCATACAACAGCCTCATCAAGCATATCTTGAGAGCTGAGAAGCTTCCATCTCTAGAAGATGTGTGTGCTCAGATACAAAAGGAGCAAGGTTCTATTGGGCTGTTTGGAGGTAAGGGGGAACTTACCTTGGCTAACCAAGCTGCGCAAACTGATCAGGTTGAAACACCAATGGCAAACAAGGCAGCTTTCAACAAGTATGAGGACCGGAGGTTCAATCGTAACTGTGATCACTGCAAGAAACACAGCCAAAAGAAGAGTCAGTGCTGGATCCTTCACCCACATCTCAAGTCGGCCAAGTTCATGAAGGAGAGGGAATCTAGAGCTCACATCTCGGAAGGGTCAACTGGTGCCGGCTCAAGCAAGACAACTGATGGTGATAAGAGGGAGGCAAGTGAAGGAAAGTCCCTGGTTGCATACACGGGAGGTACTAGCAGGAAAAATGATCAAGACTACATAAGGAGGTCTGTCATTGAAGCTCTCATCAAAATGCTTAAGGAGAATGGTAACACCTTTGGTAACCTTAATGGGTATTCTCTTGGTGCTTCAATGATTGCTAGTAAACTAGGAAATGTGAATGATCTTAGGACTGATAGAACTGGTAGGACAATAGAAGATAAAATGAACCGCCAAAGTCTTGCTTGTTCTAGTCCTAAAGTACTTGTCACATTGCTAATAGCTCATCTAAACCATTGATACTAGACTCAGGAGCTTCCCATCACATGATAAGTGACACCAATCTGATCAAAGACATTGAACCAGCTAATGATCATGTCATGATTGCTAATGGTGATAAGATTCCTATTAGAGGAGTGGGAAATCTAAAACTATTTAGTAAGAACTGAAGAGCTTTCTATATGCCTGAATTCACTTCAAACTTGTTATCAGTTAAGAAATGCACTAATGATTTGAATTGTAAGGTGATATTCAGTCCTAACGAGGTTGAGTTTCAGGATATTAAGAGCCAAAGGATGATTGGAAAAGGAGTTACCAAGGGCGAGTTATATATGCTTGAAGAGCTTGATCATGTTTCTAATTTTAGTTGTTCCTTTACTACTGTTTCTTCTGCTTTGAATAAGAATGCTTTGTGGCATGCTAGACTAGGACATCCTCATGTTAGAGCTTTGAACTTGATGTTACCAGGTGTTGTTTTCGAAAATAATGAGTGTGAAGCTTGCATTTTAGGCAAGCATTGTAAGAATGTCTTTCCAAGATCATCTACTGTTTATGCGAAGTGCTTTGATTTAATTCATTCTAATGTTTGGACTGCTCCTTGCATATCTATGGATAATCATAAGTACTTTGTAACATTCATTGATGAAAAATCTAAATACACCTGGTTAACACTCATTCCATCAAAAGATAGGGTCCTTGATGCATTTAAGAACTTTCAATCTTTTGTGGCTAACCATTATCATGCTAAGTTCAAAATTTTTAGATCAGATAATGGAGGAGAGTTCACAAGTCATGCCTTCAAGGATCACTTAGCTCGACATGGGATTCTTCATCAGACTAGTTGCCCATACACTCCTCAGCAGAATGGAGTTGTTGAGAGAAAGAACCGCCATCTCATGGAAGTAGCAAGGTCTTTAATGTTTCATGCAAATGTTCCCAAGAGATTTTGAAGTGATGCTGTGACTACAGCTTGTTATCTAATCAACCGCACACCCACAAAGGTATTACAATACCACGCTCCCTTTGAAGTCTTAAACAAGTACAAGCCATTAGTGGACTACATGCGGGTCTTTGGGTGCTTGTGTTATGTGCTGATTCCAGGAGAGCTGAGAAACAAGTTGGAAGCCAAGAGTACAAAAGCAATGTTCATAGGCTACTCCACAACTCAAAAGGGATATAAATGTTATGATCCGGTGGCAAGAAGAGTTCTGGTGTCTAGGGATGTCAAGTTCATAGAAGAAAGGGGGTATTATGAGGAAAAGAATCAAGAAGAGTTGAAGGACCTTACTTTGGATAAGGCAGCAAATCTAAGGATCATCTTCGAAGGTCTTGGCATTAAAGTGACCAAGAACCCGAATGGAAGTGGTCCAGCAGGGACGAATGAAGCAAACCTGTCTCCCCACCTTGGTCATGAGGGGGGAAACACTGAAGATCAAGAAGGTGAAAACTCTGGCAGTAGTGAAGAGTTTGATTTTGGACAAGAAGAGTTTGACTCTCCAGAGGAAGATAGAAGTTCCGGATCTCATGATCAAGGTGGAGATACTCAAGAAGGTCAGAGAAGTACTGAACATCAAGGGGAGGAAGAACCGGAGGAAGGGGACGTAGAACAGCAGCAGCAGTTGAGGAGAAGTTCTAGGATAACAAGACCACCATCTGATTGGGTTAACACTAGGGTATACTACAATGCCGAAGCGGTTGCTCATCCATCTCAAGTGGTCTGTTCCTTTACTGAGTATCCAGAAGAGCATTGTTCCTTTATGGTCTTATGAGGAAGCTGTTAAAGACAAGGAGTGGAAGGAGTCAGTTGGTGCTGAAGCTAGTGCAATGATTAAGAGTGACACATGGTATGAAAGTGAGTTGGCAAAAGGGAAGAAGGCTGTGACCAGTAGATGGATCTTTACCATTAAATACTTGGCGAATGGAAAGATTGATAGGAAGAAAACCAGGTTGGTTTCAAGAGGCTTTACTCAAACCTATGGAGAATATTATGTGGATACCTTTGCACCAGTAGCAAAGCTTCACACCATTAGAATCATACTGTCTCTTGCGGTTAACCTTGAGTGGGGTCTCTGGAAAATGGATGTCAAGAATGCCTTTCTTCAAGGAGAACTTGAAGATGAGGTTTACATGCATCCTCCACCAGTCCTGGAACACTTAGTAAAGAAGGGAAATGTTCTTCGGCTTAAGAAGGCAATCTATGGTCTCAAACAATCTCCTAGAGCCTGGTACAACAAGTTGAGCACAACTCTCAATGGCAAAGGGTTCAAGAAATCTGAACTGGACCATACCTTGTTCTTTCTGTCGACCACATCAGGTATAGTTGTCCTTCTTGTGTATGTTGATGATATCATCATCACAGGAAGTGACAAGGCATGTATTCAATCCACTAAAGACTTCCTTAAATCTGTGTTTGAAATTAAAGACTTGGGAGAGATGAAATACTTCCTTGGTATTGAGATATGTAGATCCAAGGAAGGTTTGTTTCTGTCCCAGAGAAAGTATACACTTGATCTCTTGAAAGATGCAGGGAAACATGGAGGAAAGACAGCCAAGATGCCACTAGAGGATGGGTACAAGGTTCCTCGTGAGGGGGAGATTGAATATAGCCGGCCATTCCATGATCCTAAGCTTTATAGAAAGCTTGTTGGTAAGTTAATCTATCTTACCATTACCCGACCTGATATCTGTTTTGCTGTGAACCAGGTGAGTCAACACATGCAAATCCCAAAGGAACATCACTGGCACATGGTTGAAAAGATCCTGATGTATCTTAACGGATCACCAAACCTTGGAGTATGGATGGGGTGCAACAGAAGCACCGAAGTGGTGGGCTATTGTGATGTGGATTGGGCAGGAGATAGGATGGACAGGAAGTCGACCGCTGGATATTGCACTTTCATAGGTGGGAACCTAGTTACCTGGAAGAGCAAGAAGCAGAAGGTGGTCTCTTGTTCCAGTGCCGAAGCTGAGTATAGGGCAATGCTAAAGCTCACAAACGAGCTGGTGTGGATCAAAGACATTCTGAAGCATGTGGAGGTTGATCAGTCTACACCAATGACTATGCATTGTGATAACCAAGCCGCAATCCATATAGCCTCTAACTCAGTTTTCCATGAAAGAACCAAGCACATTGAGGTGGATTGTCACAAGGTGAGGGAAATGATTGGATTAGGAGTGATCTTGCCATGCTATACAAGGAGTGAGGATCAGTTGGCGGATGTGTTTACAAAGGCAGCAAGACAGAAGACAATGGAGTCCATCCATGTGAGGTTGGGACTCATTGATCTAAACCAACTTAGCTAATCCCCTGCTTTGGGGTCTCCACTCTTTTCCCCTCATCAAAGGGTTTTATCCCAACAAGGGTTTTCTCTTTGGTGAGGTTTTTAATGAGGGAGATCTCATAGACTTCCAAGCTTGACTTGTTCCATATGGTCAAGCTTGAGGGGGAGTGTTAAGTTGAGGTATCTACTTTGTGTTGAATAGAGAGAAGGAGGAAAAGGGAAGGGTTTGAGTCGACCTTGTCCGTACAAGGCCGTGCAGGCCGTACAGGCTGTACATGCCGTACAAGGTCGACCCAAAAGGACCTTGGAAATTTCGAAATTTCAGTGTTCTTCATTCTATTGTCCAGCGGGTAAAAGAAATTCAACCATGGAAATAAAAAGAAGAAGCTTGATTCCAGTAACCCTTGAGGGTTCTAACTACTTGGTATAGTCAAGAGTGGCCAAAGTTACCTTGGGGAGTCATGGACTTTGGGACAGCCACATTATGAAGGCTGAAGCTTCAAAGAGGATGAATCAAGAGGATAGTCAGGCAAATGGTCTGAAGGATGAATACAAGTGGGCCAGAGAAGATCAGCAAGAACTTGAGATCATCCACAACTCTCTCTCAGAATCAATCTTGGAAGCTTACTCACATTGTGAAACTGCCAAGGATCTTTGGGAGAGTCTTCAAATAGTGTATGGGAATCTCTCCAACCTGAGCCGTGTGTTTGAAGTCAAGAGGATTATCAACAACCTGGGCCAGGAAGAAGTGGAGTTTAATCAGTATTTTGGTAAGTTCAGAAGCTTATGGGCAGAGCTGGATGTGCTTAGACCCTTCTCCTTGGATCCTAAGGTCATCAAGGAAAGATATGAACAAGAAAAAGTCTTCAGCCTTCTCCTGAACCTAAATACATCCTATCAAGCATATTTTGAGAGAAGACAAGGTCCCTAACCTTGAAGGCGCGTGTGCTCTGGTTCAAAGGGAGCAAGTATCTCACACTCTCTTTAAAAGAGAAAAGAAGCCAGATTCTCTTGTAAAGGATATGCACAGCAATAAAGTAAGGATTATATTGGTACCTGGATACAAGAAGGCCAAGGAAAGACATGTCCAAAAGAGTATCAAGCAAAGCTGGTTTGATACCAAACCTGCTGGAAGGAAACTTAAGGAGGAGGATCAACCAGTTCTTAAAGGTGCATCCATGTATTCAGCCTTCACCAGTGACTCTAATTGAGGAGTAGTGTGGACCAAGACAATGATCAATGATGGTCCTATCAGAATGAGTGATATTGAGCCACTAAACAAAGCAGCAAAAGCCATTATCTCCTCTAAGAAGTCTGGTACACATACCCTTATCTCTAAGCCAATCATAATAGATTCAGGAGCTAGTAATCATATGATTAGTGATAGGAATCTTATTAGTGATGTTAGGCCTGCCTTAGGGAATGTTATAATAGCCAATGGTGATAAGGTGAAGATAGAAGGAATAGGGAACCTTAAGTTATTTGATAGAGAATCCACTGCCTTCTATATGCCTGGTTTTGCCTCTAACTTACTTTCAGTGAAAAAGGCCACAGTTGACCTGAATTGTCAGGTGTTTTTTAGGCCTAATGATGTTGAGTTTGAGGACCTTAAGACAGGGAAGGTGATTGGAGAAGAAAACAGCAAAGATGGTTTATACCATCTCCAAAAGACTAAGCCATCTTCCCCTTCTTCTTCTACTCCTTTATGCCTGACCAGTACTAATTTATGTGATAGCACTACTTGGCATGCTAGATTAGGACATCCACACTCTCGTGCATTAGAACTCATGATGCTTGATATGTCATTTAGCCACTTGGATTGTGAAGCATGCATCCTAGGAAAGCATTGCAAATCTATTTTTCGAACATCAGTAACCATCTATGAGAAATGCTTTGACTTAGTTCATTCTGATGTTTGGACCTCTCCATGTATGTCTAGGGATAATCACAAGTATTTTTTCACTTTTATAGATGAAAAATCAAAGTATACTTGGTTAACACTGCTGCCTTCTAAGGATCGCGTGTTAGATGCATTTATAAACTTTCAATCCTATGTCACTAACCACTTTAAGGCCAATGTGAAGTTACTGAGATCAGACAATGGAGGAGAGTATACAACTCATGCATTCAAGAATCACTTGGCAAAACATGGCATAATCTACCAAACATGTTGTCCTTATACACCTCAGCAAAATGTAGTGGCTGAAAGGAAAAATAGGCATCTCATGGAGGTTGCAAGATCAATGATTTTCCATGCCAATGTTCCTAAAAGATTTTGGAGTGATGCTGTGCTGACAGCATTCTACCTTATTAACCGGATCCCAACTAAGGTGCTGAAGGAGATCTCTCCTTATGAAGTGTTGAACCAAACCAGACCATCCATTCATCATCTCAGAGTGTTTGGATGCGCCTGCTTTGTGTTAATACCAGGAGAGCAAAGGAACAAGCTAGAAGCAAAGAGCATGAAGTGTATGTTCATTGGTTACTCTTCTACACACAAAGGAGACAAGTGCTACAATCCTGAAACAAGAAGAGTACTTGTATCTAGAGATTTGAAATTTATGGAAGGAAATGGATTCTATGCTGATAAGAATTAGGATGAGCTCAAAGATCTGTCTCAAGTATCAGATAAGGCCAATAACCTGAGGATCATCTTAGAAAATCTTGGAATCAGTTTATCAAGAGAAAAGGAGACAACCAGAGTGAAAGTTTATCAGAGTTCAGGCCGTGGGTTGTGTGAGGAGATCCAACCTCAACAGGTTCGAACTGATCTTGAAATAAAGAGGAAAGAAGACTTGATGAGAGAATAAGATTGTGGATGAGACTAAGAGAATAAGGAGACTAAAGAGAGATTCGTGAGACTTGAAGAACCAGAGACTAAAGACTGAAGAACAAAGATTTAGAACCCAGAAAAGATTAGGAATGAGGAGGGGAAACCCCCACTCTCTCACTTGATGTTTACAATCGGCAATATAAGGTATAAATAGGTAAATGAGCTACTTCTAGGGTTTACAAGGAAAATCAACCAAGCATGTGAAGTCAACAAGGAAATGGGCGCCTATTTTGAATTGTGTGGACTGAAATCAATACATGATCGGCCAGGCTGTGTCTTGCTGGTTACCAAGGGAAGACTTGGCTAGGAATGAGCCAACAAAGCACTTTAATTCGTCCATAGATCAGTCCAGGTTCATAACACAGCTTGCTCTTCCTTTTCAGCACATGGGAACAGATCATGACAGGCTGGCTGGTCTTCCTTTCTTGCTGGCGAGTCAATAAAGGTGAATCTTATCCATAAACGGTCAAGTGACCTCAGTATCTTCCTGGTTGCTTCCTTAGACCAGAATATGCCTTAGAATCTTTTTTTCCTTGTCCATAACTTCCATTTCGCCTTCTTCATACCTTAGGGCTCAAGTTATCACCATGGGAGTGTACGTATTAGGGTTTGGTCCGTACACTTTTTGCCCTATTTTTGCACAAACCCAAAACAACCTGATTTGGTTGAATATAAAGTTTTCGGGTCGACCTGGTCTGTACGGATACGTACGGTCCGAGTACATCCGTCCGTACCAAATCGGTATGGCCTCGCCCTAACTTTGCACATTCTCCCAAATGACTCCAAACTTCACCCAAGCCTTCTTCCTTCATTGGAAACCCTTCCTGGACCTCTTTCTAGCTCATCATTGCGTTCTGGACCCTCCTTAGTTCTTAACAGAACTTCCAAAAAGGTTTGGTCCTTCTTTGTTCAATAACCTTTAGTGATTGATTATCACTTCAGGTTTAACACTCCCCCTCAAGCTTGACTCTAAAGATTCTAAGTCAAGCTTGGAACCCTGAAGTCACTCCTCATTAAAAACCTTATTAGAGAAAACCCTCCTTAGGGATAAAACCCTCATAAGGAAAAAAGTAAGCTCCTTCAAGGCCTAGGGATTGGCCATTGAGTCTTTGTGCCTTAGAACCAGTGTGGTTGGACACAAAGAATCTGGATCATGGCCTAAACTCGTGCAGCAACAACACAAGGCTTGCACACTCATAGAACTCGACTTGACCTCTTCATAGACCCGGTTTGGGTCTCCCCCTCTCAACTGACTTCAAGGCCATCTTAGAGAAGCTAGGAAACGACCATGATCATCTTCAGTGAGGCTCAAGCACTGGTAATGGTACCTGATACATTATCCCGAAGGTGCATCAGTACTTATCAAGAACATCCACAAGAATGAGATACTTAGGCAAAGCTCAAAAGGCTGAAACAAAACCAGATATTCTAGCAACTTAGACATTCTTCTAAATGAAGCAAGATATCAATGATGGTTTAAACTAAGGCAATAGCACTAGATCTTATTCCATTTAACCATAACAATCAGAACTCATCTATTCAAGCATTTTAAGAACCATTTCGAGATTTAAGAAGAAATGATGAATGACTTGAAATAGTTTGAGTTCAAGTTACTTCCCTTTTTGTTTAGATGAGGACTGACTGGTTTGTCACTTGAATCCATCACACCCGGCCAGTTGCAACCTCTTCATGGCAACACCAACTTGATGGGAGGTTGTGTGGAGCTTTCGGCTTCAGTTTCAATCACCTCACCACAAAGGCTGCATTGAACTGAGCTTTCATAGACACACAACAAAGACTGCTTTGAACAGCCTCTTTGCGTAGACACGCCACTGCCTAGACCTGGTTGGATGATCCTTTGTTGAAGTCCTTGGAAGGTTTTGAAACTGGTCCATGGATCATGTATATTCCACTCCCCCTAAAGCTTAACTCGAGACTATGGGAGGAGCTAAGCTTGTGAGATGAGTATATACGATCCCATGGTCTTGAGGAACCATCATTTTTTACAAGACTTGATGTCCTAACCCTTGTGAGTTTTGGCTCTCTTCCTTATAGCAGGAACAAATGGTGTTTGAATCACCTTAAGAGCCCTCACAAGGTAGTCTCTCATTGTATGATATCCCACTCTACACTTCCTGTAGACTTTGGGACTAACATGTCAAAGTGGTATCATACAATGGCATGAACCTCTCATTGCATACTCAGTCACACTACACTTCCTGTAGTTTGGGGACTGACTCGTCCAGTGATGATATGCAATGGCAATGCACACTTTTCTTGTCACTATGGTTTGTCACTGTATCACTTCTTGTGTACCTAACATCACCACTACTCAATGCAAACATTAGATCATCCCATTGGGACCAAACCAAGATCACACATCTGGTTTGATCACCAATTCCTCAACAACACAAAACTCTTGAACCATCAAACCACAAGAACAAGCCTTAAGCAAACTTAAATTTTCTAGATGCAATGCAAGACTGAAAACAAAGCAATTGCAACGAGGCTAGATTTTTAAATGCACCATATATGAATGCAACAAATGACAGATATGCCAATGCAACAAATACTAATCACCATTAGGTTAATCAAGAACCATACAACCAGTAGCCTGGACATGCTTCTAAATGCTACTAGAACACAAGACGGATTAGCTAAGACAATAACAAGGCAAGATAACAGGACTCGGAAAGAACAGAACCTATATGTTTATGCAACTGTACCAAAGATCCTCAAGATGCTATGAATGCAACAGACTTTGGCAGCAATCATGTGAATGTAATAGATTCAATCTGAATGAACTAGCAACTATATGATATGCTAAACAACCTGATCATAATGCAGGAAACAACTAGGCATATTAATGAGCAATGGTTTCATCAAGACCATAGATTCAAGTAGTTTAGACACACTTCTAAATCCTACTTGATATCTCTGATTGATTAACTATGTCATTAACATCCAAGCAACACTGAACCGGATTGAATCACTACCTAGATGCTTATGAATGTAAAACAGTCTAACAATTCTCATGATGCAAGTATCCGAGACATTCTACTCAGTTCTACAACACATTCATGGCAATTTGGAGTTATGACAATGCACAAGACAATACTAAACGACCACACTGATGCTTATGCAAGATAGACAACCAACACAATGATGCAAGAGCTTAGACAATCTTCTAAATGCTTCAAGACATCTATGATGAAAAAAAAAGCTATGGCAGAAGCAATCAGATCACAAAACACTGCAATAAACAAGCCAGGAGATCCTGGGACAAACACTACTCAATGCATAACAAAGTATAAACTCTTATTAAGGGATAGGAGATTTGCATACAGTTAAGGAATCCGAGCTGATTCCTTAAACCTCCATGGACACACTCCAATTTTTCTTGTTGGGTTTAACCCAACTCTTCTCTGGTCATTACTCCTTAGCAGGTAGCTTCATGACCTAGTTAGGGACCAACACCTCCATCCTCTCTCGACTTGATGTTTAACTCCTGCTGCACCCTTCCTTAGTCATTACTGCTCAACTAGCAGTTTCATGACTCGTCTAAACAAGGAGCACCTCCATCCTCTTTTGGATTTGATGCTTAACCCCCATACGAATCACCAGTGCCTTTGGTCACCAGTCTTCCATGGACTTAAGTGATGACCACTCCTACTTGTGTGCCTCTTGAACTAGCAGCACACTGCGTCCACAGCAGTGTCTTAACGCCACCATCTCTACACACAAGTAAACTCTCCATTGCTTCTCAATGGGCAACGCCTTTTCTTACTTGGTTTGGTTAGACACTGAACACTTCTTACGTCCATGTACAACACTCAAACTCTAGTTAGGCCACAAATGCATTGGGATCAATCCTTGACTATCCATCAAGTTTGATCACCAATGTCTCAAGCTTTGCAACAGATTAAACCAGACATTATCAAGTTTTAATCTTGTCAAGCAACCTCTCTAAGCACAAGCAAGATCATATCAGATTCAAGACAAGCTACTTAGGAATTTTAAACACACCTCCTTAATCTGCATCTGACTTGAATCTAGATGCATCAATTTAAGGCAATAACAGTTCAGTGAATGATGACAAAACACGCCTTAACAAGTTCCAAACAGACATGAATGCAATCACTGGAGCAGATACACTATCTAGCACCCTAATACACGACCAAGCAGTGAACAAGTAATGACCTTTAACATCAAAACACCACACAAGACATTCAAGCATCCTGGGACAGTATCTAGCAAGCTTTATAAGACCCTCAGGACATGAACACACACTACGCCACATGGCCATAACAAAAGTCTCAATCTTTATACAAGGGAAGGAAGTTATCTTACAGTCAAGGAACCTGTGCTGGTTCCTTTAGCCTCCATGGTTAACCGGTTCATGACTAGACATATTTGGGTTGTTGGTTTGGGAACCAACACCTCCTTCTTTGTGTGACCTTCCCCCTTGACCCCCATCATGCCAAAGACACCAACTTTCTCCATGTTTGAGTCGCCACACCAAGATCCAAGTTGAAAGTTTTCTTCTTGAAAGGTTTCTTCTTGGACAGTAGAAAAGAATGGCTTGGACAAGCTTCCACTGGCCTTCTTTCTTCAGGAAGGACATGGGAGAGAGGGATGAACTGAGAATAGCTTCTGGGCACGCCATGGATGATAAAGTTTCCATCTTAAAGTGTTTAAACGGCTGGCTGGACAGAAGCTTCTTCATTAGTTTAGAAATGGCATGGGGAAGAGCTTGAGCGTGTGGATGCTGGGAACCAGGTTCTGACGAACCTGGCTCTGATACCATGAAAGTTTATCAGAGTTCAGGCCGTGGTTTGTGTGAGGAGATCCAACCTCAACAGGTTCGGACTGATCTTGAAATAAAGAGGAAAGAAGACTTGATGAGAGAATAAGATTGTGGATGAGACTAAGAGAATAAGGAGACTAAAGAGAGATTCGTGAGACTTGAAGAACCAGAGACTAAGAGACTGAAGAACAAAGATTTAGAACCCAGAAAAGATTAGGAATGAGGAGGGGAAACCCCCACTCTCTCACTTGATGTTTACAATCGGCAATATAAGGTATAAATAGGTAAATGAGCTACTTCTAGGGTTTACAAGGAAAATCAACCAAGCATGTGAAGTCAACAACGAAATGGGCGCCAATTTTGAATTGTGTGGACTGAAATCAATACATGCTCGGCCAAGCTGTCTCTTGCTGGTTACCAGAGGAAGACTTGGCTAGAAATGAGCCAACAATGTTGAAATGAGAACACCAGGAAGAGCTGAACCAAGTGGCAGGAGGAGAAGCTCTTGATGTGGTGTAATGTAGGAGCTTGAGTGAGACAAGACACTCCAAAGAGAACAAGGAGGAGCACATAGGTGAACGTGTGGAATGGAGAGCGCCTAATATGAATGTGAAAGAGAGCTTTGGGGCAGCAAAGCTATCATCACTTTATGGAGCAGAGTGAGGACGAAAATGGAGACCTTCAGGGATCCATTTGAGTGTGGCAATCACTCATGCTCCAGAGAAAAAGAAAAATGAAGAAGATGCATGAGAAGAGCAAACACACATCACTTTGTGCAGATTGGTGTGAGGAAAGATTTCAGTGTAGCCCAATAAGGATGTCCACACAAGTTGCCCAAAAAGAAGAGTCCAATAGCATGATGGACAAGAAGAAGACCAGCCCACCTATCAAATTAAAGAAGAACCAGCCGCCCAATATGCTTGTGGAGATGTGAAGCCCAATCCTTTAAGGAGTGGAAGTCCATCAAGCATGAAGAGAGGCCATGAGAAGAACATGCCCAGTACTGATCCAGTAAGGAGAAGTAGCCAAGCACACAAGATGGTGACAAGCAGCTGAAGAAAAGTCAACAATAGTAGGCTAAGCTCATTATGGTTACTTTAGAGGAAGGAAAGTGGCTGAGATATTTTCCAACATACAAGAGATGGCCCATGGTTTTAGCAGCTGTTTAAGCTCATGGTTTTACTCTGCTGCAGAAGCAGGATGTGCACAAGTAGACTGACGTGTATTAGCTTAAGCTTAAGCATTTAGTTGTTCCTTTATGTATAAATATGTATGTTCAGTTATCAATGAAAACTAAGAAAGCCATTGAGCTTCTTCCCCCTTATGCTCATGTACTTCACCAGAAATGTTTGGGGTTACAAATCCTTAAATTTCATCATGGTATCAGAGCAGTGTTATGCCTGAACCAAAAGCTTCCGCAAATCAAAACAAAAACAGAGCAAGATCTCTGTTCAAACAATTTTCAAAAATCTGGTTACTGATGGAAGAGCTCAATTTTTTGGCCTTCAATACTCTGGTTACTATTTGCATACTCCCAACCTATTCTCTAAAGGCAGTGGCGTGCCTAAGGAGAAAGAAAAGAAGTTCAGCCTTCAAAGTTTTCAGAGAACTATTGGAGAGCTGATGTTGATGAGCTGCTGAAGATGCAGCTTTTGAAGACCAAGATGGTCCATAAGAAAAGGAGCTGGAGTTCAGTGTCCTTGCATGCAATGAAGCCTTAACAAGAAGAAGAAGCGCATTTGGAGCTGTTGAAGACAGCCTTTGGAGGTCAGTTTTGAAGATGTCTTAGAACTGATCTAAACAAGAAGTTCTTCATTCACTCACAGGTGACAACCTGCCTACACATCAGAAGTGTTTTCCTGGGTGTTGAGACAAGGATGTCAAACATTGAAGAGGTGGATCAACAAAGACGTCTGTGATATGCCTTTGTATCTCAAGTAGCTGTGGCTGTGGAGGTTATCCAATTGTGTTACCAACAGACCAAAAGCTACAAGAAGAACGAAGGTGTTTTTTTCAAGATGGTGTTTTGCAAGAAGAAAAACGTGTGTGAAACTTCTCAGGAGGAGAAGTATGCTAATACATGGTGTTAAAAACTGGATCTCTTATTGGTGATGGAGATCTCTTTGTCTAAATCAGGAGGAGATAGTTTGTTTATATACTCATGTGGTAATAAGAGCTGTTTTAAGCAGCCTTATGTTTTGTGGATCACATCTAATGCTCTCATGAAGCTGAAACAAAGGAGGAGAGGAGTTCAACAGAGCTCCCATCAGAAGCGGTTCAAGCAAATGAAGAAGCAAGGTGAATCCAAGTTGTTAAAAACGTCAGTACATACACAAGCTATTCCAAGGAGGAAATGGAAGTGCTATTTGTGCTACTTCAACAAACAAACAAAAAAAACAAAAAGGGAGCTCACACAAAAGAAGAAGATGTGTACACTCATGATTCCCATTTCAAGATTGACTTTCATTCCATATCCAGACCAATCTTGAGGGGGGCTGTCAGAATGTGAATCATGAAGACCAACCATGGAGACTAACCAACTGGTGGAATCCAAATAAGCTTGTCATTGCACGCAGAGCTCTACTGTAAGATGGCTGACCCAGGATGGCTGACCCAAAAGAGGCAGACCAAAGAGGCAGACCAAGAGGCAGACCAACGGTGACCCAAGATGGCAGTATTATACTCACGCTGACCTCAAGAGGCAAACCAGCAGCACCTACGAAAGACAGCTTAGATGGAGAAAGCAAGAAGGAAAGATCAAAGTGGTGGTTGAAGTGATTAACAAGGAGAAGAAGTCCAGAGATGTACAAAAGTGTTCTCATTGTGCAAGATAGGCTTTCATATTCATATCCAGCCTATCTTTAGGAGGAGTGTTGAAATGAAAACACCAGGAAGAGCTGAACCAAGTGGAAGGAGGAGAAGCTCTTCATGTGGTGTAATGTAGGAACTTGAGTGAGACAAGCTAATATCTACACTCCAAAGAGAACAAGGAGGAGCACATAAGTGAAGGTGTGGAATGGAGAGCGCCTAATATGAATGTGAAAGAGAGCTTTGGGGCAGCAAAGCTATCATCACTTTATGGAGCAGAGTGAGTACAAAAAGGAGACCTTCAGGGATCTATTTGAGTGTGGCAATCACTCATGCTCCAGAGAAAAAGAAGAATGAAGAAGTTGCATGAGAAGAGCAAATACACATCACTTTGTGCAAATTGGTGTGAGGAAAGATTTCAGTGTAGAGCAATAAGGTTGTCTACACAAGTTGCCCAACAAGAAGAGTCCAATAGCATGACGAACCAAGAAGAACACCAGTCCACCTATCAAATTAAAGAAGAACCAGCAGCCCAATATGCTTGTGGAGATGTGAAGCCCAATCCTTTAAGGAGTGGAAGTCCATCAAGCTTGAAGAGAGGCCATGAGAAGAACAGGCCCAGTACTGATCTAGTAAGGAGAAGTAGCCGAGCACACAAGATGGTGACAAGCAGCTGAAGAAAAGCCAACGATAGTAGGCTAAGCTCATTATGGTTACTTTAGAGGAAGGAAAGTGGCTGAGATATTTTCCAACATTCAAGAGGTGGCCCATGGTTTTAGCAGCTGTTTTAGCTCATGGTTTTACTCTGCTGTAGAAGTAGGATGTGCACAAGTAGACTGACGTGTATTAGCTTAAGTTTAAGCATTTATTTGTTCCTTTATGTATAAATATGTATGTTCAGTTATCAATGAAAACTAAGAAAGCCATTGAGCTTCTTCCCCCTTATGCTCATGTACATGACCAGAAATGTTTGGGGTTACTCATCCTTAAATTTCATCAAACAATGCACTTGAATTCGTCCATAGATCAGTCCAGGTTCATAATACAGCTTGATCTTCCTTTTCAGCCCATGGGAACAGATCATGACAGGCTGGCTGGTCTTCCTTGCTTGCTGGGGAGTCAATAAAGGTGAATCTTATCCATAAACGGTCAAGTGACCTAAGTATCTTCCTGGTTGCTTCCTTAGACCAGAATATGCCTTAGAATCTTTTCTCCCTTGTCCATAACTTCCATTTCGCCTTCTTCATACCTTAGGGCTCAAGTTATCACCACGGGAGTGTATGTATTAGGGTTTGGTCCGTACACTTTTCGCCCTATTTTTGCACAAACCCAAAACATCTTGATTTGGTCGAATGTAAAGTTTTCGGGTCGACCTGGTCCGTACGGTCCGAGTAGATCCGTCTGTACCAAATCCGTACGGCCTAACCCTAACTTTGCACATTCTCCCAAATGACTCCAAACTTCACCCAAGCCTTCTTCCTTCATTGTAAACCCTTCCTGGACCTCTTTCTAGCTCAGCATTGCCTTCTAGACCCTCCTTAGTTCTTAACAGAACTTCCACAAAGGTTTGGTCCTTCTTTGTTGAATAACCTTTAGTGATTGATTATGACTTCAGGTTTAACACAAAGAACCTACTCCTACTCAAGAGACTGAACATGAAGCTGAAGAATTCACTCATCCTGATCCTGAAGGGCGCAATGAACAAGAACCAGAAAGACAACATGGTTCAGAAGTTCATGATCAGGATGGTGTAGAAGATCAAGTAACTGAAACTGCTCAATATCATGGGGAAGAACAAGAGCACGTTCAACCACTAAGAAGAAGCACAAGGATCAGGAAGGATCTCTCCAACTGGCTGAACAAAAGGGTCTATTACAACAGTAAGACAGTGGCTCATCCAACTTCAGTAGTATGCTCATTTGCGCAATTCCCAGTTGAACATCAAGCATTTATCAGTGGATTGGATCAAGGATATGTTCCAAGGTCCTATGAAGAAGCAATGGAGCTTGATGAATGGAAAGAGTCTGTTGGAAATGAGATCAATGCCATGATAATAAATGACACTTGGTATGAGAGTGAACTTTCAAAGGGCAAGAAGGCAGTCTCAAGCAAGTGGGTCTTCACAATCAAATATTTGGCAAATGGCAAAGTGGAGAGGTGAAAAACAAGACGGGTGGCAAGAGGCTTCACTCAGACATATGGAGAGGATTATGTGGACCCATTTACACCAGTGGCCAAACTACATACCATTCGGATTATCCTCTCTCTTGCAACAAATCTTGAGTGGGAGTTATGGCAGATGGATGTCAAGAATGCTTTTCTTCAAGGAGAGCTAGAAGATGAGGTCTACATGCATCCTCCTCCTGGTATAGAGCACTTGGTCAAGCCTGGAAATGTTCTAAGACTCAAGAAGGCCATCTATGGACTGAAGCAATCACCAAGAGCTTGGTATCACAAGCTGAGTACTACATAAAATGGAAGAGGCTTTAGGAAGTCAGAAGCTGATCACACCCTATTCACTCTTCCTGGTCCAAGAGGCATTCTGGTCATCTTGATTTATGTGGATGATATAATCATCACAGGCAGTGACAAAGAGGGCAGCCAAAAAAACAAGGTATTCCTCAAATCTGTATTTGATATTAAGGATTTAGGTAAACTCAAGTACTTCCTTGGAATTGAAGTATGCCGCTCTAAAGAGGGGCTCTTCCTATCCCAAAGGAAGTACACACTTGATCTTTTAACTAAGGAAGGAAACCTTAGAGGAAGATCATCCAAGACTCCACTTGAATATGGTTATAAAGTGTTGTGTGAGGGGGAGTTTGAAGACACACCATTTGAAGATGTCAAGAAGTATAGAAGAATGGTGGGAAAGCTCATCTATCTAACCATCACAAGACCAGACATATGCTTTTCTGTGAACCAAGTCAGTCAGCATATGCAAGCTCCTAAGGTTCTGAGATTTTGAGAGAATAAGAGTAGATGAACCGAGATGAAGAGAGAAAGAGTGAAAAGAGTGAGAGATTAGAGTGAAGTATACTCGATGTTCATGATGAACACTAGAGAGAGAAGAGAGAAACTTGAAAGAAAGAAATGAATTGCTTGATTGATTAATCTGAGAGGAGTTTAAACTTATATAGAAGCTTTACAACGGATACAAAAGGAATGGTAACGGGAGAAGAGACGTGGCTGGTCTAAGGAGAGTGGCGCGCCTGGTTTGAACTTGTGGCTGTGGGAGCGAGATGCTTTTGGCATCTTGACCAGTTGCCTTTACCTTTCCAGCTCTGGAAAGGCTGTCTTGGTCAAGCTTATCTCCTTATCCGCGAGCCTCTTTCTTACTGAGTAACCATCCAGGTTAACCTTCCTCCTTTTACCCGGCCAGTTTACCTTGCCTTCTCTCTGCCTTGATGTCCAAGAATCCGCCATGGATGTACGGACCTTGAGTTGTACGGACAAGGTCCATCCGTACAACCTAACCCGGATTTTCACAAGACCAAAATGTATTTTGGTCGAGATTAAAGTGCTTTGGTTGAGTGGTCCGTACGGTCGGCCGTACAATCCGTACCGTCCGTACACTCACCCTAATTTTGCACAAACCTTCCTTTGATCCCAAACTTCATTCTAAGCATCTTAAACCTCCTCTCTTTATTTCCTCAGATCAACACTCCCCCTCAAGCTTGACCATGTGGAACAAGTCAAGCTTGGAAGGCTATGAGATCTCCCTCATTAAAAACCTCACCAAAGAGAAAACCCTTTTTGGGATAAAACCCCTTGATGAGGGAAAAAGAGTGGAGACCCCATAGCGAGGGGATTAGTTATCTGGTATAAGGTCAATGAGTCCTAATCTGGTATGAGTAGACCTAATGACTGTTTGCCTTGCTGCCTTGGTAAAGATATCCGCCAACTGATCCTCACTTCTTGTATAGCAAGGCAAGATCTCTCCAAGGCCAATCATCTTCCTTACTTTGTGGCAGTCCACCTCAATGTGCTTGGTTCGTTCATGGAACACCAAGTTGGTTGCAATGTGGATAACCGCCTGGTTGTCACAGTGCATAGTCATTGGTGTGGCTTGCTCAACTCCTAGATGCTTCAGTATCCCTTTGATCCACACCAACTCATTTGTCAGCTTCAGCATGGCTATATACTCAGCCTCCACACTCGAACAAGAGACCACCTTCTGCTTCTTTCTCTTCCAAGTTACCAGGTTACCTCCAATAAAAGTGCAATAGCCGGTGGTAGACTTCGTATCAGCCCTATCTCCTGCCCAATCTGCATCACAATATCCCACCACTTCAGTGCTCTCATTACACCCCATCCATACTCCTTGGCCTGGTGATCCATTGAGGTAACTTAGAATCCGTTCCACCATCCTCTAGTGATGTTCCCTTGGTTCTTGCATGTGCTGGCTCACCTGGTTCACAGCAAAACATATATCAGGATGGGTAATGGTTGTTGAACAGAGGTTATGAAATGTTAGAGGAAGGCTTATAAAGAGGAAAGGAAAGGATTTGGGTATGTCCGTACAAGTCCGTACAACCAGGCCGTACAGGCCGTACACATGGGCGAGGCAAGTTACCTTGGACAAGAAGTTACCCGGGTAAGAGTAACTTGACCAAGAGTTACTCTTACTAGTTACCTAGTGTATCAAGCTTGACTGAAGGGATAAGGGACACGCGTTGACAGGCTGGATCAAGCCTGGAAGAGCATCTGGTCAAGATGCCAAAGGTATCTTTCGTGTGAAGCTTCTCGGCCACAAGATTTCAAATGGGCGCGCCTAAACCTTTGACTACACATGCTTTCTGGATAAGCTTATCCTAAACCTTATCATCTATCCGTTGTAAAGCTTATCTTCCTTCCTCTATATATTTGTAAGCTCTGGTTCATCATTAATCAACGAAAATCTTTAGTCTCTTCTCTTAGTCTCTCTCAATGGTTTCGAATCTCTCTCATCGAGCCTCTTCTTCTTTAGTGTAAATCTCCCTCTCAGTCTGCTATTCTCATCTTCTACACTCTATTTCTATCAAACTTTCATGGTATCAGAGCCATGTTCACTTGAATCTGTGTTCATTTGATCCGTTTTCATTCAAAGTTTCAACCTTTCAGTTCATAAAGTGCAAGTTTCACTATTTTGATTCGAAATGGAGAACATGAAGACTACTGTCATTCCGGTTACTCTCAAAGGTGGAAACTACCTGCTTTGGTCTCGTGTGGTGAAGACAGCCGTGGGAAGTAAGGGCCTTTGGAACCATGTCCTCGAAGACGAAGCTCCGAAGCTCATTACTTAGGAAGGCGAGAAAGAAGTGGTGGTTTGTGATGAACTGAAGTGGATCGAGGAGGATAATCTGGTGATGTCCATCCTCCAGAGCTCACTGGATCCGTCGATCTTGGAGGCCTACAACTACTGTGACAAGGCTAAAGATCTATGGGATACACTCCAAAAGGTGTACGGAAACATCTCAAACCTCACACGAGTGTTTGAGATCAAGAGGGCTATCAATAACCTAGCTCAAGAAGACATGGAGTTCACTAAGCATTTGGGGAAGTTCCAGGCTTTGTGGTCTGAGCTTGAGATGCTAAGGCCTAGCACCACGGATCCAGATGAGTTGAATGAGAGGCGTGAGCAAGACAAGGTCTTTGGGCTCTTGCTCACACTCAACACTACCTACAATGATCTGATCAAACATATCCTTAGATCTGAAAAGCTCCCCACCCTTGAAGAAGTTTGTGCTCAAATCCAGAAGGAACAAGGGTCCTTGGGGTTATTTGGAGGAAAGGGGGAGCTCAAACTTGCCAACCAAGCCGAGGTGCCTCAAGCTAACAAGGTCCATAAGTATGAAGATAGGAGGGTTGCTGGGAACTTTGAAGACAGAAGGTTCAATGGAAATTGTGATCATTGCAAGAGGCATGGTCATAAGAAGAGTCAATACTAGATTCTCCATCCTCACCTCAAGCCGGCCAAGTTCATGAAGGAGAGGGAAGGAAGAGCCAATGTGACCTATGGAACGGGTGATTAATCGGGTGCTAGGACTTCAACCAAGGCAAATGAGACAGAAGGTCGTGAAAGTGGTGAGAGCAAGGCCCTGGTGACCTACACTGCCCATCAGCCACGCCTCAATGAACATGAGTTCATCCGCCGATCTGAGATGGATGCTCTCATCAAAATGCTCAAGGATAATGGTAACACTCTTGGTAATGTCAAAGGGTATTCATTTGGTGCATATAGGGTTGCAGGTATTGTTGAACAACCGGATAACTTTCACAATGATTCTAGGATGATTGGTCATTCTCATACTGCTCATAACATGTCTAAACCATTGATAGTAGATTCTGGTGTATCTCATCATATGATTAGTGATACTATTCTTATTAGAGATATAGAATCGGCTAATGGACATGTAATGATAGCAAATGGAGATAGGATACCAATAAGAGGTGTAGGCAAGCTGAAATTGTTTAACAAAGAATCTAGAGCCTTTTACATGCCTGAGTTTACTTCAAATTTACTCTCTGTCAAGAAGTGTACAACTGATATGCATTGCAATGTTATATTCAGCCCTAATGATGTGAAGTTTGAGGATATTGAGAGCAGCCGATTAATTGGGCGAGGAGTAACCAAAGGAGATCTTTATATGCTTGAAGAGCTTAGTTCTGTGCCTAATCATAGATGCTCGTTTACTTTTGTTTCTGCTCCTGTTTTGAATAAGAATGCTTTGTGGCATGCTAGACTAGGACACCCTCATGTTAGAGCTTTAAACTTAATGGTTCCAGGTGTTATGTTTGAGAATAATGATTGTGAAGCTTGTATTTTAGGTAAGCATTGTAAGACTGTGTTTCATAAATCATCAACCATCTATGAGCATTGTTTTGATTTGATTCACTCTGATGTTTGGACTGCACCTTGCTTATCTAGAGAGAATCACAAATATTTTGTAACATTCATAGATGAGAAGTCTAAATACACCTGGATAACCTTGATTCCATCTAAGGATATGGTGCTTGATGCATTTAGAAATTTTCAAAACTATGTGACTAACCAGTTTAATGCCAAGTTGAAAATTTTTAGATCAGATAATGGAGGGGAATACACCAGCCAAGCATTCAAGCAACACCTATTTCAACATGGAATCCTTCATCAGACAAGCTGTCCTTACACACCTCAACAAAATGGAGTGGCCGAGAGAAAGAACAGACATCTCATGGAGGTTGCAAGGTCGATCATGTTCCAGGCCAATGTCCCGAAGAGGCTCTAGAGTGATGCAGTGTCGACGGCTTGTTACTTGATCAACAGAACACCAACCCGGATCCTTGAAGACAAGTCACCATTTGAGGTCTTAAACAAGTATAGACCAACCTTGGATCACCTTCGAGTCTTTGGTTGTCTATGCTTTGTGTTAAGACCAGGAGAGTTGAGAAACAAGCTGGATGCAAAGAGTACCAAGGGGATGTTCATAGGGTATTCACCAACCCAAAAAGGGTACAAGTGCTATGATCCGGTTACAAGGAGGGTGCTGGTGTCAAGGGAAGTGAAGTTTATTGAAGAAAGAGGGTATTATGAGGAGAAGAACCAAGCAGAATTGAAAGATCTTGCATCAGATAAGGCGGCAAACTTAAGGATCATACTGGAGAGTCTTGGGATTAATCTCTCTCAAGAGCCAAAGAATGGAGGACGACAACCTCAAGGTCCCCCCAACACAAATGAAGAAGATCAGCCTCCCCACTTCGACCATGAGGGGGGAAATGAACCTGAAGGAAATACTCAAGAAGAAGGAGAACAATCAGGTTCTCATGATTAAAGTGTGGAGCAACAAGAGCAAGAAGAAGGATAAGGGTCAGTGAATGAGGCAGAGGGACAAGATCAAGAGCCGGCAGTTGAACAACAAGAGCAACTACTAAGGAGAAGCACTAGGATCAGAAACCCTCCAGCCAATTGGGTTAACACCAGAGTGTACTACAATGCTCAAGCAGTGGAACATCCATCTCGAGTTTCTTGCTCTCTTTCCCACTACCCTGAAGATCTTTGTCTGCTGATGGTTAACCTAGATCAAAGTTACATCCCAAAGTCTTATGATGAAGCTATGAAGGATAAGGAATGGTAGGAGTCAGTTGGTGCTGAAGCAAATGCCATGATCAGAAATGATACTTGGTATGAGAGTGAACTTCCAAGAGGGAAGAAGGCAGTGTCAAGTAGGTGGATCTTCACCATCAAGTACCTTGCAAATGGGAAGATAGACAGGAAGAAAACCAGACTTGTTGCAAGGGGTTTCACTCAAACATATGGTGAAGATTACTTAGACAACTTTGCTCCAGTTGCAAAGCTTCATACCATCAGAATAGTATTGTCAGTTGCGGTTAATCTAAGATGGGGGCTATGGCAAATGGTTGTGAAGAACGCTTTTCTTCAAGGGGAGCTTGAAGATGAGGTTTATATGTATCCACCACCGGGTCTTCAACACTTGGTAAGAGAAGGGAATGTCCTAAGGCTGAAGAACACTACCTTGAATGGGAGAGGCTTCAAGAGTTCCGAGCTCGACCATACCCTCTTTACTCTCACATCTCCCTCAGGTATCATTGTCCTTCTAGTATATGTTGATGATATCATCATTACTGGAAGTGACAAGGAAGGTATACAAGCTACCAAAGAATACTTGAAATCTGTGTTTGAAATTAAAGATTTGGGAGAGATGAAATACTTTCTTGGAATAGAGTTGTGTAGATCCAAGGAAGGTTTATTTCTATCCCAAAGAAAGTATACACTTGAACTTTTGAAATATGCAGGTATACCAGAAGGGAAGACAGCCAAGACGCCCATGGAAGAAGGATATAAAGTACCACGAGAGGGGGAGATAGAAGACAACCCACTCTTTCAAGATGCCAAGCTTTATAGAAAGCTTGTTGGTAAGTTAATCTATTTGACAATCACAAGACCTGATATATGTTTTTCTGTGAATCAGGTTAGCCAACACATGCAAGGACCTAAGGAGCATAACTGGAATATGGTGAACCAGCTATTCATGTACCTGAATGGAACATCAAGTCAAGGAGTTTGGATGGGGTGCAATGAGAGCACATAAGTGGTTGGATATTGTGATGCGGTTTGGGCTGGGGATAGGATGGATAGGAAGTCTACCACTGGCTATTGCACATTCATTGGTGGAAACCTTGTTACCTGGAAGAGTAAGAAGCAAAAGGTGTTGTCCTGTTCCAGTGCGGAAGCCGAGTATAGAGCCATGCACTGTGACAACCAAGCAGCTATACACATTGCCTCCAACTCAGTTTTCCATGAGAGGACAAAGCATATTGAGGTTGATTGCCACAAGGTGAGGCAAATGATAGTATCCGGAGACATCTTACCATGCTACACCCGGAGTGAAGATCAGCTAGCTGATGTGTTTACCAAAGCAGCTAGGCAGAAGACCATTGAGTCCATTCACACTAGACTTGGACTCATGGATCTTACCAGTAAGAACTAATCCCCTCACCATGGGGTCTTTACTCTTTTCCTTGTTGAGGTTTTATCCCTAAGGAGGGTTTTCTTTAACAAGGTTTTTAATGAGGAAGATCTCATGGCATTCCAAGCTTGACTTGTTCCACATGGTCAAGCTTGAGGGGGAGTGTTGAACAAAGGTTATGAAATGATAGAGGAAGGCCTATAAAGAGGAAATGAAAGGATTTGGGTTTGTCCGTACAAGTCCGTACAACCAGGCCGTACAGGCCGTACACATGGGCGAGGCAAGTTACCTTGGACAAGAAGTTATCCGGGTAAGAGTAACTCGACCAAGAGTTACTCTTACTAGTTACCAAGCAGATCAAGATTGACTGAAGGGATAAGGGACGCGCGTTGACAGGCTGGATCAAGCCTGGAAGAGCATCTGGTTAAGATGCCAAAGGTATCTTTCGTGTGAAGCTTCTCGGCCACAAGATTTCAAATGGGCGCGCCTAAACCTTTGACTACACATGCTTTCTGGATAAGCTTATCCTAAACCTTATCATCTATCCGTTGTAAAGCTTATCTTCCTTCCTCTATATATTTGTAAACTCTGGTTCATCATTAATCAACGAAAATCTTTAGTCTCTTCTCTTAGTCTCTCTCAATGGTTTCAAATCTCTCTCGTCGAGCCTTTTCTTCTTTAGTCTAAATCTCTCGCTCAGTCTCATATTCTCGTCTTCTACACTCTATTTCTATCAAAGTTTCAATGGTTAGGTATATTAACTTACCAACCATCCTCCTATAGAGTTTAGGATCTTCAAGGTATTGGCTGTTCTCAATCTCCCCCTCTCGTGGTACTTTTACCCATCCTCCAATGGCATTTTACCTATCTTCCCACCAAGTTTACCTGCATCTTTCAAAAGATCAAGACTGTATTTCCTTTGGGACATGAAAAAGCCTTCCTTGGACCTACATATCTCAATTCCAAGGATGTATTTCATCTCCCTTAAGTCTTTGATTTCAAACACAGATTTTAGATAGTCTTTAGTATCTTGTATACCTTCTTTGTCACTTCCGGTTATGATGATATCATCAACATAAACTAGAAGGACAATAATACCTGAGCTTGTGGTGAGGGTGAAGAGAGTGTGATCTAACTCAGACTTCCTGAAGCCTCGCCCATTCAAAAGGGCTACTCAGCTTGTTGTACCAAGCTTTAGGCGACTTCTTTAGGCCATAAATAGCTTTCTTCCACCTCAGCACATTCCCTGGTTTCACAAGATTCTCAAGACCTGGTGGCGGCTTCATGTAGACCTCATCTTCAAGTTCTCCTTGTAGAAATGCATTCTTGACATCCATTTGCCAAAGATCCCATTTCAGATTGGTTGCCACTGATAGAACAATCCGAATGGTATGGAGTTTAGCAACTAGAGCAAAAGTGTCAAGATAGTCTTCTCCATAAGTTTGAGTGAAGCTCCTAGCCACCAGTCTTGTCTTCCTTCTATCTATCTTCCCATTTGGCAGGAACTTGATGGTGAATATCCACATACTGGTCACTGTTCTCTTCCCTTTAGGAAGCTCACTTTCATACCATGTCTCGTTTTTGATCATGGCATTAGCTTCGTCAGCCACAAAGGCTCTCCATTTTTCATCCTTCATAGCTTCTTCATATTTCCGAGGCACTTGGCTTTCATCCAGATAGGTGATGAAAGCACAATGCTCTTTTAGGAACTTGGCAAATGAGCAAACCACCTGAATTGGATGTGCAACTGCTTGGGCATTGTAGTACACCCGAGTGTTGACCCAGTTGGATGGATCTCTTCTCACCCTCATACTCCTCCTTAGTGGTGGTGCTTCTTCTTTCATTGGTTCCTCACGACCTACTTCCTCAGGTCCATTGTTATTTTCTTCACTTGCTGCCTCACCTTGATCATGATTTCCTGAGTGTTCCTCTTCTTGACCCCCGGTCTCAGGTCCATTTCCCCCTTCATGATCATGGTGAGCTTGATCTTCAGCTTCATGAGTGTTTGGCCCATCTTGCCTCCTCTGATCTTGGGTTGTATTGATCCTAAGACCCTCAAGAATGATCCGGAGACTAGCTGCCTTATCAGAGGCTTCGGATAGATCCTTCAAATTATCCCAACTTTTCTCTTCATAGTACCCTCTTGACTCAACAAACTTCACATCCCTAGACACCAGAACTCGCCTTGTCTTTGGATCAA
The DNA here is from genome assembly GCA_905132765.1 of Moricandia arvensis. Classification (NCBI taxonomy): domain Eukaryota; kingdom Viridiplantae; phylum Streptophyta; class Magnoliopsida; order Brassicales; family Brassicaceae; genus Moricandia; species Moricandia arvensis. Next base: position 211,712 of record CAJHQP010000138.1, read on the forward strand.
AGCACTTGTAGCCCTTCTGATTTTTGGAATATCCAATGAACATTGCCCTTGTACTCTTTGGTTCCAGTTTGTTCCTCATCTCTCTGGAGACCAAAACAAAGCAAAGACACCTAAACACCCTTAGATGCTTAGAACCGGATTCTCCTTGTTTAGAACTTCAAATTGAGCATTGTCTTCTAGAACTCTGGTAGGTGTTCGGTTGATAGTGTAGCAAGCAGTCATCAGAGCATCACTCCAAAATCTTTTGGGAACATTGGACTGGAACATGATCGATCGAGCCACCTCCATGAGATGCCTATTCTTCCTTTCAGCCACTCTATTTTGTTGAGGAGTGTAAGGGCAGCTTGTTTGGTGAAGGATCCCGTGTTGAGCTAGATGTTGCTTGAATGCCAGGTTTGTGTACTCACCCCCATTATCAGACCTGAAAATCATAATCTTGGCATGGTAATGGTTAATCACATAAGCCTGAAAGTTTCTAAATGCATCAAGCACTCTATCCTTAGTTTGAATGAGAGTTATCCAGGTGTATTTCGATTTTTCATCAATGAGTGTTACAAAATACTTGTATTTTTCCCTAGATAAACAAGGAGCAGTCCACACATCTGAATGCACAAGATCAAAACACTTTTCATAAAAAGTAGTAGATTTTGGAAAAACTGCCTTACAATGTTTACCCAAGATACATGCTTCACATTCATTATTCTTATACATGACACCTGGTAACATTAAACTTAGAGCTCTAAATGAGGGTAACCTACTCTAGCATGCCACAATGCATCATTATTCAACACAGAAGTAGAACTAAACGAGTATTTAAAATCAAAACTAGGGGCAGTGTCTTCAAGCATGTAAAGATCTCCTTTTGTTACTCCCTTTCCGATCAACTTATGGCTCTCAATATCCTGAAACTTCACATCATTAGGACTGAATATAACCTTACAATGCAAATCAGTATTGCATCTATTAACTGAAAATAGATTGGATGTGAATTCAGGCATGTAAAAGGCTTTAGACTCCTTATCAAATAGGTTCAACTTGCCGATTCCTCTTATTGCTATTCTATCACCATTAGCAATCATAACATGACCATGAGAAGGTTCTATGTCCTTTATCAAGTTATTATCACTATTCATATGGTGAGAGGCTTCCGAATCAACAACTAGAGGTCTACTAGTGTTATGAGCATGATAGGAACTAGGCAACTCAGGTTTATGTTCTAAATGATCACGGTTCTTAAACAACCTAGATGCAGCAATATGAGAGTCATTTCCAGTTTTCAAGTGGTCAGGGATACTAGACAAGCTATAAGCAGCATAGGAGTACCCTAGAGGGTTACTAGATACATTACCATTGTCCTTGAGAGCTTTGATGAGGGCATCAATGTCTGACCTCCTGATCAGCTCATGATCCATGCTCTTCAAGGGAGTGTGTTGAGATGTCAAGGGCTTTCCTTCCCCTTCACGAGTGGTTGAACCAGCTCCGGATGAACGACCGGCTTCACTTGCTTCGACTGAAAGGTGGGCTCTTGCATCACGATCCTTCATAAACTTTGCCGGCTTGAGATGGGGATGGAGTATCCAACACTGGCTCCTCTTATGACTCGGCTTCTTGCAGTGATCACAGTTGCCTCCAAACCTCCTTTCCTCACCTCCTCTTCTTTCATCAGGCCTGTACATAGCTTTGTTAGGTTGGACAGCCTCAGCTTGGTTGGCCAGGGATAGTTCCCCCTTACCACCGAACAACCCCAAGGACCCTTCCTCCTTCTGGATCTGAGCACAAACTTCCTCCAAAGTTGGAAGCTTTGGGGACCTCAGTATGTGTTTGATCAGATCGTTGAAGGCCGGATTCAGAGTCAATATTAACCCAAACACCTGATCTTGTTCACGCCTCTCCATGAGTGTGTCTTGATCTGTTGCGTTGGGTCTAAGCATCTCCAGTTCAGACCACAAGGCCCTGAACTTACCCAAGTGTTTGGTGAACTCAACATCTTCTCGAACAAGAGTGTTTATGGCTCTCTTGAGCTTAAACACCCGGCTCAGATTAGAAGTGTTACCATAGATCTTCTGAAGTGTCTCCCACAGGTCCTTTGATGTCTCGCAGTAGCTGTAAGCCTCCAGTATGGGTGGATCTAGAGATCCTTGGATCATGGTAAGCACCATCATGTCGTCTTGAGTCCACTTCTATTGATCAGCTACAGCAAGCTCTCTTGTACCTTCTTCTTTATTAGCAACTGGTTTTGGGGCTCCATCAGAGATGTGACTCCACAAACCCTTGCTCCAACCGTAGTCTTCACTAACCGAGACCACAACAGGTAGTTTCACCCACCTTTAAGAGTAACCGGAACAGTTATTGTCAACTTGCTTCCTTCCATCTTCTAAACGAACTTCAAGAACCCAGAAAGCTTGAACCTTTCAACTCAAAATGAAGCTGAAGGATAACAGATCTACACACCAGAATAAGAGTAACCTTTCAACTCTGATACCATGAGATTTTGAGAGAATAAGAGTAGATGAACCGAGATTAAGAGAGAAAGAGTGAAAAGAGTGAGAGATTAGAGTGAAGTATACTCGGTATTCATGATGAACACGAGATGGAGAAGAGAGAGACTTGAAAGAAAGAAATGAATTGCTTGATTGATTAATCTGAGAGGAGTTTACACTTATATAGAAGTTTTACAACGGATACGAAAGGAATGGTAAAGGGAGAAGAGACGTGGCTGGTCTAAGGAGAGTGGCGCGCCTGGTTTGAACTTGTGGATGTGGGAGCGAGATGCTTTTGGCATCTTGACCAGATGCCTTTACCTTTCCAGCTCTGGACAGGCTGTCTTGGTCAAGCTTATCTCCTTATACGCGAGCCTCTTTCTTACTAAGTAACCATCCAGGTTACCTTCCTCCTTTTACCCGGCCAGTTTACCTTGCCTTCTCTCTGCATTGATGTCCAAGAATCCGCCATGGATGTACGGACCTTGAGTTGTACGGACAAGGTCCATCCGTACAACCTAACCCGGATTTTGCACAAGACCAAAATGTATTTTGGTAGAGTTTAAAGTGCTTTGGGTCGAGTGGTCCGTATGTTTGGCCGTACAATCCGTACAGTCCGTACACTCGCCATAATTTTGCACAAACCTTCCTTTGATCCCAAACTTCATTCTAAGCTTCTTAAACCTCCTCTCTTTATTTCCTCAGATCAACAGGTTCACCATTGGAACATGGTTGAGAGGATCATGAGGTATCTAAGGGAAGCTCCGGGTCAAGATGTTTTGATTTGATGCAATGGAAGCACTGAAATAGTTGGGTATTGTGATGCTGATTGGGCAGGAGATAGAAATGATAGGAAATCAACCACTGGCTATTGTACATTCATTGGAGGCAACCTAGTGACCTGGAAGAGCAAGAAGCAGAAGGTTGTATCATGTTCAATTGCTGAGGCAGAATATAGAGCTATGAGGAAGCTTACCAATGAGTTGGTTTGGATCAAGGGCCTGCTTAAAGACTTGCAGATTGAGACTACATCACCAATCACTATGCATTGTGACAATCGCTGCCATTCACATTGCAAGCAACTCAGTCTTCCACGAGAGAACCAAGCACATTGAAGTGGATTGCCATAAGGTTAGACAAGATGTGGAGCAGAAGATCATCCTACCTTGTTACACACGAAGTGAAGACCAGATAGCTGACATTTTCAAAAAGCGGGAAGCACTAAAGTCTGTGAGTTCATCCACTCTAGTTTGGGACTCATAGACCTCACATCTCACTGACTCTCCTAGCATGAAGGCCTCTACTCTTTTTCCTTAGTGTGTTTTTAATGAGGGAGGTTCTTCATGTTACCAAGCTTGATCAGTTCCTAAGGTCAAGCTTGAGGGGGAGTATTGAGATGAAGAACCAAAGAGGAGAAGAAGAAGAAGCAAAAGAGAAAAGAAGAAGTGATCTGGTTGGGTATTTTAACTCTGTCTGTACATACTGACCAAAGATGACCTAGCTTTGTTTGCAAGGCAAGGAAGGTGAAATTTGGGAGGCAAACTCTTGCTTATGGACCCATATAAACGTTGGGGGTTCAGGTTGACAAAAGGCAAGAGTTTGAATCAGTTTGAATGGAAATCACATGTTCTACTTAAGAAAAGAGCTGTTCATGACCTGTCCCTTTCACCCCTGAACCAGCAGCAAGATATTTCCTTTGTTTATTATTTTATTAATCTCAGGTCTGTCTCTATATAATGTAAGCTCAAGCAGATGAATAAACTAAGGAGAATAATCTCCCTTCTCTTTCCCAATCTCCAAGTTCGTCACTCTCTCTCCTCTCTCTCTCTAAACTATCCAGAAACTAATTCTCTTGTTCTTCATTGTTCTTACCCAAATCTCACCTAAACTGAACTATTCTCCTCATACTTTCACAATTCTAACAATCCCCTCCCTCTTGAAAACGATTTGTCCTTAAATTTGGTTCATCAACAACAAAAGTAACCAAGTCAGTAACATTGAAGCTACTAGACACATCATACTTACCTTGGAGATCAAGTTTATAGGCATTGTCATTGATCTTGTGGATGATCTCGAAGGTTCCATCAATTCTTGGCATCAGCTTGGACCTTCTCTCGTTGGGGAACCTATCCTTCCTTAGGTGAAGCCAAACCTTGTCACCAACTTCAAAGAGATGCACACGCCTTCCCTTGTTGGCTTGCTTCTCTTAGTACTTAGTTTTCTGTTCAATGTTTTGTCTAGCCTTCTCATGGATTTGCTGGACCATCCCAACTTTCTTCTTACCATCCAAACTAACCCTTTCACAATCAGGTAAAGGCATTAGATCCAAAGGAGAGGTGGGATTGAACCCATAAACAATTTCAAAGGAGAGTACTTAGAAGCAGAATGCATGGCATGATTGTATGCAAATTGATAATGTGGTAAGTAGTCTTCCCAAGTTTTCAAGTTCTTTTTGATGAATGCACGCAGGAATGTTCCTAGAGTTCTATTAACTACCTCAGTTTGTTCATCAGTTTGTGGATGACATGTAGTAGAAAACAACAACTTAGTGCCTAGCTTAGACCAAAGAGTCTTCCAAAAGTAACTAAGAAACTTAGTGTCCCTATCAGAAACTATAGTTCTAGGCATGCCATGTAAACGAACAGCCTCTTTAAAGAACAAGTTAGCAATATGCAATGCATCATTAGTCTTATGACATGCTATGAAATGTGCCATTTTAGAGAACCTATCAACAACAACAAATATGGAGTCCTTTCCGGTTCTAGTCCTAGGCAATCCAACAACGAAATCCTTGGATATGTCATTCCAAGGATGGTGTGGGATTGGTAAAGGAGTGTACAAACCCTGAGATTGGACTTGGGACTTAGCATGCTTGCAAGTAGCACACCTTCCACAGATTCTCTTTACATGTCTCTTCATGTGTGGCCAATAGAAGTGATCCTGCAAAGCTTTAAGGGTCTTGGCAATCCCAAAATGTTCCATTAGACTGCCCCCATGGGATTCCCTAGCAAATAGATCTCGTAGAGAACAATTATGCACACACAATCTGTTATGATAAAACAAGAATCCACCTTGTCTAAAGTAGTAGCCTGCAGCAAACTTCTCACAAGACACATAAGCTTCTTTGAAATCAAGGTCAGTATCATACATATCCTTAATCTTCTCAAAACCTAGTAGCTTAGCATCAAGAGTGGTCAAGAGAACATACATTTGAGATAGTGCATCAGCAACTATGTTCTCCTTACCTTGTTTGTATTTGATCACATATGGAAATGTCTCAATGAACTCAACCCATCTTGCGTGTCTCTTACTAAGCTTACTCTGCCCTTTGAGATACTTTAGGGACTCATGATCAGTGTGGATGACAAACTCCTTGGACCACAAGTAATGTTGCCATGTTTGCAAGGCCCTCACCAAGGCATAGAGTTCTTTGTCATAGGTTGCATAGTTGAGAGTGTCTCCTCCAAGCTTTTCACTAAAGTAGGCGATGGGTTTCCTATCCTGCATCAATACAGCACCAATTCCAATCCCTGAGGCATCACATTCTATTTCAAAGGTTTTAGTAAAGTCAGGAAGCATTAAGAGAGGTGATTGAGTAAGCTTCTCTTTAAGGGTTTGGAATGCGACTTCTTGTGCTTCTCCCCATTTGAATCCTACATCCTTCTTGATTACTTCAGTTAATGGAGCTGCAAGGGTACTAAAGTCCCTCACAAAACGCCTGTAAAACCCAGATAGCCCATGGAAACTTCTCACTTCTCCTACTGTGGTTGGGCTGGGCCAGTCCTTGATGGCTTTAATCTTCTCCTCGTCCACCTTAACTCCATCTGCACTCACAACAAAGCCTAGAAAAACCAAGTTATCTGTGCAAAAAGTGCACTTCTTCAAGTTGGCAAAGAGTTTCTCATTTCTTAACACATTAAGAACAGACCTAAGATGCTCTATATAATCCTCTAAAGTCTTGTTGTATATAAGATATCATCAAAGTACACAACAACAAAATGCCTATGAATGATCTAAGAACATGATTCATTAACCTCATGAATGTACTAGGTGAATTTGTCAATCCAAATGGCATAACTAACCACTCATACAAACCATGCTTAGTTTTAAATGCAGTTTTCCACTCATCTCCTTCTTTCATCCTAATCTGATGATAACCACTTTTCGAATCTATCTTAGAGAAGATGCAAGAACCATGTAATTCATCAAACATATCATCCAATCTAGGTATAGGGTGGCGATACTTCACTGTGATGTTGTTGATTGATCTACAATCAACACACATGCGCCAAGTACCATCCTTCTTAGGCACAAGGAGCACTGGTACAGCACATGGGCTCAAACTCTCTCGGATATAGCCCTTCTCCATGAGTTCCTCTACTTGTCTTTGCAACTCCTTTGTCTCAACCGGATTGGTTCTGTAAGCTGGTCGGTTTGGAAGTGTAGATCCTGGAACAAAGTCTATCTGGTGCTCAATCCCACGCAATGGAGGTAATCCAATGGGATTGTCCTCTGGAAATACATCTTGAAACTCCTGCAAAAGAGAAACCATTTCACTCGGATACACCGGTGTAGAATCTGTTAAGTTCAAAAGGGTTTTCTTTAAACACAAGTAAGATAGCTGGTTGTTTAGAGTAGAGAGTTCTTTTGATATCACCCACGGTTTGAGATCAATCTCCTTCTTCTTTTGGAGTTGAATCTGATCATGCTGAGCTTCCTTGGGTGTCAAGGGAACCAGGACAGTCTTGCGACCCTTGAACTCAAAGGAGTGCTTGTTGGTGAAACCATCATGGATGACTCGGCGATCAGATTGCCAAGGCCTCCCAAGAAGTATGTGACCAGCTTCCATAGGTAAGACATCACACAAGACCTCATCTTCATATCTTCCTATGGCTAAGGGGATTAGAACTTGATTAGAAACCTTCATGGTGCCTTCTTCATTAAGCCATTGTAGCCGGTAAGGTTTTGGGTGCTTCTGAACCTTCAAACCCAGCTTCTTGACCATTGTCTCACTAGCAGCATTCACACAACTGCCTCCATCAACTTTAAGGCTGCAAACCTTTCCTTGGACCGAGCACCTTGTATAGAACAGGTTCTCACGTTTCTCTAGCTCCTCAGTCTTGGTTTGCAAGCTTAGGAGTCTGCGTGCTACTAAAAGCTTGCCTTGGACTGGTCCTTCTTCATGCTCTTCTTCAGGTTCTTCTTGGTCAGACTCGGTGCTGTCACCTTCTGAAGCATACTCACCATCTTCCAGTAGAATCATGACTCTCTTGTTGGTACATTCATTGGCATAGTGACCTCGTCCTTGGCACTTGAAACACTTGACATCCCGAGCTCTGGAGCTACAAGCCTCAGCCTTGCCCTTGCCCTTGTCAAGAGCACTGCTTGGTTTGGTTTATTCCCTCGGATAGGGCTTGTTTTCTTTCTGATATGGCTTAGACTCCTTAGGGTAGGTTAACTTCTCTTCCTTGGTGTTGCGTAACCGGTTGGATCCATAGCTGGTGCGTGAATGTCACTTCCTCTTGAGCTGTTGTTCCATAAGAATAGTCGTATGTAACATCTCTTCCAACTCCACATAATGTTGCATCTCAACATTGTCTTGTATCTCACGGTTTAGACCACACAGGAACCTGGACATTGTGGCTTCTCTATCTTCTGATATACTAGCCCTTAGAATGAGTAACTCCATCTCCTAGTAGTATTCTTACACTGATCTTGAACCTTGAGTAAGCTTTCTGAGCCTGTGGTGCAAGTTTCTAAGGTAATGACTTGGAACAAACCTCTTGCGCATGATAGACTTCATCTCTGTCCATGTTTCAACTGGTTCCTCACCATTCCTTCTACGGTTAGTAATGTACTGATCCCACCAGCTTAGAGCATAGTCATAGAACTCAGTAACAGCTATATGGATCTTCTTGTGATTTGTGTACTGCTAACACTGAAAGACCAGCTCAATCTTCTTCTCCCATTCAAGATAGGCATCCGGATCAGCTTTCCCATGGAAGGGGGGGATCTTGAACTTTAAATGAGCAAGCTCATCTCTCTGGTTTGTCCTTCCTTCTTGTCCACGTCTATGCCTCCTTTGGCTTTGTCTTGATGAAGAACTGATATGTTCATAGTACTTATCAGTTTCTTCAGAGCCGACATGCTCTTGTCGAGTTGCATTAGGTCTTTCTTCTCTCGTAGTCTCACGGATGTGACCTTGACCAGTAGCTCGCATTACTTCCTCTCTGAACTCTTTGCGTAGCTCATTGAGATTGGTCCTCATCATCTCAGTCATCGTAGCTACCATGGATTGATTCAGTTGAGCAGTTATGGCTTCCATGAGCAGCCTGTTCTTCAGGACCAACTCGGCTTCTTCTTCAGTCTCGGTTCCCATGTATGCATGCACCAAGGAAACACAATAACCAGTAAATAGTTCAAGGTAATAACGAGAAGAAAAAAGGAAAAACTCAACACAAAAGAATTACTTGCTCGACAAGGTGAACTCTATGCGGCTAGGTTTAAAATATCTAGGGCTTTCGTCTAAACCAAAAAGGAAAATACTCTAAATCTTGGCTAAAACCTTAAACAAAATCGAGCAGACCTAAGACAACCTAGTTCTACTTTTTGTTCAAGAGGATAGAATATTATTACGACTGAAACAAAAAGAAGTTAAGAGAAAATGAGACTTCCCTAACCAAAGTTGCTCTGATACCACATGACACGACCCTAGGATGCTGCTTTGGTTGATGGAATGATAGATCCTTGCAAGAAAGAATCAGAGACTCAAGTTCTTCAAGGTTTGTGGATTGAATGGTGACTTAAGAGGGATGAGAGAACTCTTGATACTCCTAGATGGATAGCTCGGATATGACACACCAAGATAAACACCCTTAAAGCTCTGGATATTACACACTTGAAGACACTCGACAAGCTTTTTAGAGAGAGAGCCGTCAAGAGAGAACAAAAGACTTGATATTAGATTGCTTGAGTACAGTAGGGTTTGCGGAAACCCTTAAATAAAAGAAACTAGAGAACAAGCTCTCTAGGGTTTCAAAAACATAACATAAAACTATAGTTTAAAAGATAACATAACCTAAAATAAATGATCTTCTAGTAGTCTTGGGCCGAGATAGGGCCTAGGTGATTTGTAAGATAGTCGTGGCCTCCTTAAAAACCTTCATCCGGAAAACCTCGTGGGACAAAACCAAAAGCAAGGAAAACAACACACACCAAATGTCTTGCCTAAACACTAGCTCAGTTTGATGTAGAGATAGCTTGAATGGTGATCAAGATATCTCGGACCATCAAACCTTGTCCAAGACTTTCTTCTTGTTGTGGATGTGAAGTGAGTAATCCTACAACAGTCTCCTTAAGTTTCTTGGCTCTGGAACGGGTCATGGGACCTTCTGGAATCGTCAAAGCATCATCACCAGGCTGCTGGTGCATTGTGGCATCATGTGGCTCGTCTAAGCTCTCTTTTCTCTCTTTAGTAATCTGGTCCATGGTCACATCAAGACTTGAGCTTTAGAGAACAAAAGGATGAAACTTTGTGTGAACTAACTCAAACGAACCCAGATTCAAGTGAACCTGGCTCTGATACCATGAAATCTTGAGTATAATCTGAGTAGAATAAAAGAGAAAGAAGAGATTGAGAGTATTTGAGACTAAAGGAAGAGACTTTGAGAGATTTGTATCTAAGAACCCATTTCGGATGAACTAAGACTAGAGAGACTAAGAGAAAAGAAATGAGTTGCTTGATTGATTAATACTCGACGAGAGGGTTACAATATATAGAGTAAACCTTAGGCAACTAGCGGATAAGGTTTCAAAGGGAAGAAGACTAAGCATGTGGAGTCAAGGCTCGTTTAGGCACCTAATTCAAACACTTGGACGAGAAGCCTCACACGTGAGATGTCAAAGGTATCTTGACCAGATGCTCTTCCTTTCTTAGACACATGAGCCAGCATGTCCACAACTCTTCCTTTTGCTCTTTCTTATCCGCGAACCAAGCTTGAGTCGGGGTGGTAAATGTTAAATGTAACTTTTGGTCGAGTTACATTTACCTTTGGTAACTTTCCACCAAGTTCACCCGGGTCGACCATTGTACGGCCTTGTACGGCCAATCTGTACGAACTTGTACGGACACCCCAATTCTGATCCTTCTCCATTCCTCTAATCTTTCTCTATCAAGTAAACCCCTCTTATTCAACACTCCCCCTCAAGCTTGACCATGTGGAACAAGTCAAGCTTGGAATGCCATGAGATCTCCCTCATTAAAAACCTTGTCAAACAAAACCCTTCTTAGGGATAAAACCTCAACAAGGAAAAGAGTAAAGACCCCATGGCAAGGGGATCAACCTCGTTTGGTGAGGTCTATGAGTCCAAGTCTGGTGTGGATGGACTCTATAGTTTTCTGCCTGCCTCCTTGGGGAAGACATCGGCTAACTGATCTTCACTTCTGGTGTAGCAAGGTAGAATGTCTCTAAATACAATCATCTGCCTCACCTTATGGCAGTCAACTTCAATATGCTTTGTCCTTTCATGGAACACCGAGTTGGAGGCAATGTGGATGGCTACCTGGTTGTCACAGTGCATTGTCATGGGTGTGGCCTGCTCAATCCCCAAGTGCTTTAGTATGCCCTTGATCCAAACCAGCTCGTTTGTGAGCGTCAACATTGCTCTATACTCAGCTTCAGAACTCGAACAAGATACCACCTTCTACTTTTTGCTCTTCCAAGTAACCAGATTCCCACCAATGAAGGTCCAATATCCAGTAGTCGACTTCCTATCCATCCTGAAATTATGGAGAGCCTCAGATCCAGGATTTATGGAGTGAATTAGCTACCCTCTTCATCAAATCAAGTCTAGGTGTGTTCTTATTCAAAGACCAGGAAGAAAGGTGAAAGCTTTCACCTTGTTACTGGTGAGGGCGACCAAAGTATGAAGAAAGGTGGGGACTTTAGGCATGGAGAGTCCAAGGGAAGGTCCATGGAGGAAGGAGGTGTTGGATTCGCGACCAATAGCCCCTAATCTTGCCATGAATCAAAGGTGGTCAAGGAACTAACACTAGTTCCTTGTTTGTAAGAACCTACTGTCCCTTGTTCTAAAGCTTGATACTTTATGAACTGAATGTGTTGTGTGATGTGTTTGAGACCTGAGGATGTGTTAAGATTGCTAGATATGAATGTTTAGAATCTATCCCAGGTGGAAAGTAGACTAGAGTGTAAACAAGAATATGAGACTTTGAGAGTGTTTAGAAGAGATTTCAAGACTAGAGAACCAAACTTTACAAAGAACCCATTTCTGGGTGTGAAAAACTTAGAGAGAAAAGAGAGACTCGAAAACTTGCTTGATTAATTAATGAGAGGGATTAAAAAATATATAGAGAAGGGAAAACAAGCTTAACGGATCCAAATGTATAAGGTTTCAACTCGAGCTTGTGAAGTCAAGGTCTTGGGCATGCCTAGTTTGAAATGCATGGACCAGAAGGCTCACACGCTTGATGCCAATGGCATCTTGACCAGATGCTCTTGGCCAGCCTGTCCATGCACGGAGTGAACCTTATCCATAAGGTTCAGTGCATGTATACACATGGAAGGGAAGAAGGGAGGAAACTTATCAGCGCATGGTAACTTTCTCTGGTTTACCCGGAATGACTGTGGTCGACCCAAAGTAACTTTGGTCGACATAAAGGTTGTACGGACACCTTGTACGGCCCAACTGTACGGCGTTTTACGGATCTGTACGGACACTCCCAAACTTCTTCATGTACATTTCATGAGTCTTCTCTAGCCTTCTCCTTAGAACATAATCCCATCTCTTATTCAGTTCAACACTCCCCCTCAAGCTTGACCATGTGGAACAAGTCAAGCTTGAAATTCCATGAGGTGTCCCTCATTAAAAACCTTGCCAAAGAAAACCCTCCTTAGGGAAAAAGCCTCAGCAAGGAAAAGAGTAAAGACCTCATGACAAGGGGATTAGTTGTGCCTAGTAAGATCAATGAGTCCCAACCTGTGATGGATGGACTCAAGTGTCTTCAGCCTCGGAGTTTTGGTAAATACATCGGCAAACTGGTCTTCACTCCGAGTGTAGCAAGGTAAGATCACCCCTTGAACTATCATCTGCCTCACCTTGTGACATTCAACTTCAATATGCTTGGTTCTCTCATGGAATACCGAGTTTGAGGCAATGTGGATTGTTGCTTGATTGTCACAATGCATGGTCATTGGTGTGGACTGATCAATCTCCAAGTGCTTTAGTATCCCCTTGATCCAAACTAACTCATTAGTCAGCTTCAATATGGCCCTATACCCAGCTTCAGCACTAGAGCATGAAACCACCTTCTGCTTCTTGCTCTTCCAAGTAACCAAGTTCCCACCAATGAATGTGCAATAGCCTGTGGTCGACTTCCTATCTGCTCGATCTCTAGCCCAATCAGCATCATAATACCCTACTACCTTAGTGATCTTGTTGCACCCCATCCACACTCCTTGTTCTGGGGACCCATTCAGGTATATTAGGATCTGGCTAACCATGTTCCAATGATGCTCCTTTGATCCTTGCATATGTTGACTCACCTGGTTCACAGCAAAACATATATCAGGACGTGTAATCGTTAAGTAGATCAACTTACCCACAAGCTTTCTGTAAAGCTTGGCATTTTCAAACGGTTGGCTATCTTCAATCTCCCCCTCACGTGGAATCTTATAACCATCTTCTAAGGGTGTATTCACTGTATTCCCTCCAAGCTTATATGCATCTTTCAAAAGATCAAGTGTATATTTCCTTTGGAAAGGAACAAACCTTCCTTAGATCTACATATATCAATCCCAAGGAAGTATTTCATTTCCCCTAAGTCTTTGATCTCGAACACTGACTTTAGAAAGTCCTTGGTTGATTGAATACCAAACTTTTCACTTCATGTGATGATGATATCATCAACATACACAAGAAGAACAACCATACCTGATGGAGTGGTCAAGGTGAAAAGGGTATGGTCGAGTTCTGACTTCTTGAAGCCTTTTGTTAACCTGAAGTGATAAACCATCTCACTAAAGGTTAAATGTACAAAGCTTGGGAAAAACCACTTAAAGACTGATCAAGGTCTAAGGAGGGTCCAGAAGCTTATGTAGAGCTAGAATAAGGTTTAGAAGGGGTTTACTATGAAGGAAGAAGGCTTGGGTGCAGTTTGAGAGGAAATGGTTGAGGTGCAAAAATAGGGCGGTCTGTACCGTACGGCCTTACGGACCGTTCGGCCGTACAGACTGTACGAAAGAGTCGACCCGGGAAACTTTATTCTCGACCATTTGAAGACATTTTGGGTTTGTGAAAAAATAGGGCAAAAGTGGACGAACCAAACCCTAAATCCGTACACTCCCATGGCTTACCTTGCATCCCAAGTCATAGAGAAGCTTGAATGGAGAAGAAAGAGTCTCGGATGGTTTGTGGAAGAAGAAGGGATCAAATGGCATCTTGGGAAAGGATCTGCGAGATGCTACTTGTTGTGGATAAGGTTTATGCCTTTACAGGCTGGAAAGGAAGGGGAGCTTGGACTATGAACCTGGACTGTTCACTGGATAGATGCATGGACCTTGGTGGCCGATTCTCAGCCAAGTTACCCCCTCGTCCAGCCAGGCTGTCTCCAGGCGTGTATAGCTCCTGGTCCATTCGTTTCAAACCTTCCCTTGACTCCACATGCTTGCTCTTATATTTTGTAAACCCTAGACTAGCTCATTTATCTGTTTAAAATCTTGTATGTCGATGGTTATCAATAAGCAGAGAGTTTCTCTCCTTCATAATCTCTTAAGTCTCTTATTCTCTCTATTCTCAAATCTCTGGTTACCAAGTCTCCTAATCTCTCATATACTCTCTTAATCTCTCAACTACTCTCACAAATCTGTTCATCATTCTCATCAGTCTCTCTCTCATTCTCATCAAGTTTCATCCGCATCATTTCAATCCCTGTTCTTCATCACTCAAGCACTTGCACTCTGAAAACTTTCATGGTATCAGAGCCAGGTTGCTCAGTTTCCTGGTGAAGCTTTCGTTTCAGTCACAAGCTCAAAATTTCTCTCCTTTACAGATCCAGTTCATCCGGATCTAAAGACCTCACCTTTGAAGACAAAGAAGACAGTTTAGCTCATATCCAACCTCAAGATGGAGTCCTCTAGAGCCATTGTCATTCCGGTCATCCTCAATGGTCCCAACTACCTTCTCTGGTCACGCCTGGTGAAGACAGCCCTTGGTGGAAAGGGGTTATGGAGCCATTGCATCTCAGGTGCTCCAAACTCCTCCAAAGCTGTCGCCTCTCAAGAGAGTTCATCTAGTGGTGATACTGGTTCTCTTACTGTCTCGGAAGAGAAGTGGCAGCAAGATGACTACCTGGTCTTGACCTTTCTCCAAAGCTCCTTAGAAAGATCTATCCTTGAAGCGTACTCATGCTGTGAGAGTGCTAAAGAGCTTTGGGAAACCTTAAACAAGATCTATGGTAACATCTCTAACCTCAGCCGAGTCTTTGAAATCAAGAGAGCCATCAACAACCTCTCCCAAGAGAATGAGGAGTTCACGGTTCATCTGGGAAAGTTCAGAGCCCTTTGGTCTGAACTAGAGATGTTGAGACCTCAATCTGTTGATCCAGGGGTGTTGAATGAAGGAAGGGAGCAAGACAAGGTGTTTGGTCTTCTCTTGACCCTCAGTCCTACCTTCAGTGACTTTATCAAGCATATCCTAAGGTCTGAGAAGCTTCCCACGCTTGAAGAGGTGTGTTCCCAAGTCCAAAAGAAGGAAGGTTCACACGGATTGTATGAAGCAAAGGAGAGTCCTCTCCTTGCATCACAAGCTGAAGCAGATCCTCAGTCCAACAAGGTGGCTTACAAGAGGGAGGACAGGAGGGGTCTTAAGTGCGAACACTGCATGAGGGATGGACAAACCAAGGAGAGGTGTTGGGTGCTTAACCCACATCTCAAACCTGCCAAGTTCAGATGAGCCGTGTCCATGGAGGTTCAAGGAATCAGCTCGGATTCCTTAGGTTGTAAGCAAACTTCCTAAACCCTTATTAAGAGCTCGTGTCTTTGTTTAGTTGTGCGTTTGAGTGGTGTTTGTGTCCCAGGATCTCATGGCTTGTTCATTGCATTATAGTGTGTTCCTGGTCGCTTTTGTCATAGCTTATCCATCATGGTTGTCTTGGAGCATTTAGAAGTTGTCTAAGCTCTTGATTCATGGTTTTGATAATCTGTTTTGCATAACCATGTCTCATTCTGTCTAAGTTCAATCCGGATGCATATTGGTTCTAATGCCTTTGTTTAATCCATTAATGTTTGTCTTGCATCATTTAGAAGCTGTCTAGGTTGCTTGCATCATTGGTTTTGATTGGAACTGGTGTGCATAGTCACTTGTAGCTCTCGGATTGAACCTATTGCATTCATATAGTATTGTTGAGTTGTTGCATCTATTGCTGCATGAAATTAAAGCCTAAAGTGTCAGTGTATTGTTAAAAGCATACATTGCACTTTAGTGATTGAAAAATGTTTGATCTTGTTGTTGTGATTAGCTTGTTTCAAGATCATAGCTTGTTGACGCATTGGTGATCAAACCAGATGTGTGATCTTGGTTTGGTCCCAATGGGATGATCTAATCTTGCATTAAGTTGTGGTGATGTTAGGTACACAAGGAGTGATACAGTGACAAACCAAAGTGACAAGATAATGGTCTAATGCCATTGCATACCAACACTGGACGAGTCAGTCCATAACTACAGGAAGTGTAGTGTGATTGAGTATGCAATGAGAGGATGATGCCATTGTATGATACAACCTTGACGTGTCAGTCCCAAAGTCTACAAGAAGTGTAGAGTGGGATATCATACAATGAGAGATTACCTTGTGAGGGATCTTAAGGTAATTCAAACACCATTTGTTCCTGGTATAAGGAAGAGAGCCGAAACTCACAAGGGTTAGGACACGTGTCAAACCTTCCCTTGACTCCACATGCTTGCTCTGATATTTTGTAAACCCTAGACTAGCTCATTTATCTATTTAAACTCTTGTATGTCGATTGTTATCAATAAGCAGAGAGTTGCTCTCCTTCATAATCTCTTAAGTCTCTTATTCTCTCTATTCTCAAATCTCTGGTTACCAAGTCTCCTAATCTCTCATATACTCTCTTAATCTCTCAATTACTCTCACGAATCTGTTCATCATTCTTATCAGTCTCTCTCTCATTCTCATCAAGTCTCATCCGCATCATTTCAATCCCTGTTCTTCATCACTCAAGCACTTGCACTCTGAAAACTTTCACCTTTCCCATTCAGAGTAGTACTCAGCTTGGTGTACCAGGCTCTAGGAGACTGCTTTAGACCATATATGGCCTTCTTCAATCTCAAAACATTTCCATCCTTAACCAAATGCTCAAGACCAGGAGGAGGATGCATGCACACCTCATCTTCAAGCTCTCCTTAGAGGAAGACATTCTTCACATCCATTTGCCAAAGACCCCACTCTAAGTTCACTGCAATAGATATAACTATCCTTATTGTGTGAAGCTTGGCGACTGGAGCAAAGGTGTCTATATAGTCCTCTCCATAGGTTTGAGTGAAACCCCTTGCCACTAGTCTTGTTTTCCTCTTATCAATCTTCCCATTTGCAAGGTACTTGATAGTGAAAATCCATCTGCTGGTCACAACCTTCTTCTCCTTTGGTAGTTTGCTTTCAAAAAGTGTCATTCTTGATCATTGCATCTGCCTCAGCTCCAACTGATTCCCTCCACTTTTTGTCTTTCATGGCTTCTTCATAATATCTTGGTACCTGACTCTCATCCAGGCTGATCATAAAGGCACAATGCTCTTCCGGGTAATGTCCAAATGTGCAAACAGCTTGGGCAGGATGCTTAACTGCTTGTCCATTGTAGTATACCCGACTGTTGATCCAGTTGGAGGGTGGGTTCCTCACCCTAGTACTTCTTATCAAGGGTTGAGCTACTACTGGTTGATCCTCTTTGACCTCTTCTTCTTCTTCCTGCTTCCCATTTCCAACCTCTCCATCTTCTTTCCCTGGGTCCACACCTTGATCATGTTATGACCCTGATTCTTCTTCATGCTGGTTATCCATATCAGGTTCATTTCCCCCCTCATGGTCGACGTGGGATGCCTGACCATCAGTATTAGTAGTAGGAAACCCTGATTGTTTTCCTCCTCCACTCTTAGGATCCTGGGATAGATTAATCCCAAGTCCTTCCAAAATGATCCTCAAATTAGCTTCCTTATCTGAAGCCAAATCTTTGAGTTCTCCTTGGTTCTTCTCCTCATAGAATCATCTTTCTTCTACAAACTTGACATCCCTTGACACAAGCACCCTCCTGGTAACCGGATCATAGCATTTGTACCCCTTCTGTGTTGGTGAATATCCAATGAACATCCCCTTTGTGCTCTTTGCCTCCAACTTGTTCCTTAGCTCCCATGGTCTGTGAACAAAGCAAAGACAACCAAAGAGCCAGATGTTATCTAAGGCTGGCCTATACTTGTTCAGGACTTCAAATGCTGACTGATCATGAAGGACTTTGGTTGGGGTTCGGTTGATAAGGTAACATGTTGTGGCAACTGTTAACCTGAAGAATGAAATGGAGCCAAAGGATGAATTTGGGTGAGGATGGGTCTTGTGCAAAGTTAGGGCAAGACCTCTGGAGATTGTCTAAGAAGACTTTAGGAGTGTTTAAAGTGTACAGAAGAGTCATGAAGTTGGTGCACAGTTAGGAACAAGTCAAGGAGGGACTTAGGGAAATATTTGGGAGCAAAAGGTCGTTCCTGCAAAAATAGGGCGAGGTACGGACAGGATGTCCGTACCATCGACCGTACAGACCGTGCAAAAATAGGGCGAGGTACGGACCGTGCAATAATAGGGCGACCCAAAGATGTTCTCATTGACCTTTAAAGATGTTTGGGGAGTTTATTCAAAAATAGGGTGAGTAGTACAGACAAGAGGTCCGTACCATTTGACACGACCCTAGGATGCTTCTTGGGTTGTTGGGAGGATAGATCCCTGCAAGAACAAATCAGAGACTCAAGTTCTTCATGGTTTGTGTATTGAATGGTGACACAGGAGGGATGGACGATCTCTTGATACTCCTAGATGATTAGCTCGGATATAACACACCAAGTTAAACACCCTTAAGGCTCTCGATATGACACACCAGAAAGATACTTGACAACTTCTAGAGAGAGAGAGACCCATCAAGAGAGAAATAAGACTTGATAGTATTCGATTCCTTGAGTACAATATGGTTTGGGAAAACCCTTAAATAAAAGAAACCGGAGAACAAACTCTCTAGGGTTTCGAAAACATTAAAATGAAAACTATAGTTTAAAGATAACATAAGATAAAGATAAATGAACTTCTAGTAGTCTTGGGCCGAGATAGGGCCTATGTGATTTGTAAGAAAAGTCATGGCCTCGTTAAAAACCTTCCTACGGAAAACCTCGTGGTACAAAACCAAAAGCAAGGAAAAGAGCACACACCAAATGTCTTGCCTAAACACTAACTCAGCTTGATGTAGAGATAGCTTGAATGGTGATCAAGATATCTCGGATCAAACCTTGTCCAATACTTTCTTCTTGTTGTGGATGTGAAGTGAGTAATCCTACAACAGTCTCCTTAAGTTTCTTGGCTCTGGAACGGGTCATGGGACCTTCTGGAATCGTCAAAGCATCATCACCAGGCTGCTGGTGCATTGTGGCATCATGTGGCTCGTCTAAGTTCTCGTTGCTCTCTTTAGTAATCTGGTCCATGATCACATCACCATTAACCGTACAAAAATAGGGCAAACTCTTTACCCAGATCAACCTGAAACGAAGATGTGCAAACTTAGGGCGAAAGGGAAGCTTGTGTACTATTGTTACCGTTTGTGGATAAGGCAAAGGAAGAGTGAGCTGGGATGAGCTGTCCATAAGCTGTGTAGGGGACCATGTATCTGGACAGATACATGGGAACATTCATGGGCGCCTATGAGAAGCCAAAAAGGAGCCAGCCTTCCCTTTGACCAACCAATCAGCTCCCATCACTCAAATTGCATCAAGACAAGACCTAAGACTCAATTTCACACGTCCATCCTTCCATCCTTCAAGTATTATCAGCCTTTAGATTTAGGTTATGGTTTCAGCTTGTAATTTCCTATAAAAGGACCCTTATGGGCGACTTGTAACTCCCCAAGAGAGTAAGGGGGAGTTCCCCTCTCCTTCATTATATTCAAAGTGTGTTCTTGTTTCAGAAACCCTTAATCTCTGCCTTTCTTAGTCTATAATCTCTTGATCTCTTGTTTCTGTCCAAGTTCATACTGTTTCTTCATCAGACCTTTCCTTCTGCATTTCAAGACTTCATTTCTCCCTAAAGGGCTTGTTCAACACACACACGACCTAGACTCTGATTTTCTCACATGGTATCAGAGCCAGTTTCATCAGAACCTGGTTGTTCCTTCCGCAAATCCATCACAAGTCCTGCCTCATCTCAGATCCAAGACATAGAAAACCTGTTCATCCGGTTCTGTTCCATCCAGAAGATGATATCTGAAGCCATGGCGGTTTCTAATGGCCTCTCCTCTTCTCTCCTGTCCATTAAATGCGTGTCTCAACTCAGTTCCAAGAGGAAACCTTTCCAGAAGAAAGCTTTCTCTTTGTTAAACCTGAAGTGATAATCAATCACTAAAGGTTATTGAAAAAAGAAGGACCAAACCTTTGTGGAAGTTCTGTTAAGAACTAAGGAGGGTCCAGAAGGCAATGCTGAGCTAGAAAGGGGTCCATGAAGGGTTTACAATGAAGGAAGAAGGCTTGGGTGAAGTTTGGAGTCATTTGGGAGAATATCCAAAGTTAGGGTGAGGCCGTACGGATTTGGTACGGACGGATGTACTCGGACCGTACGGATCCGTCTGGACCAGGTCGACCCGAAAACTTTACATTCGACCAAATCAGGATGTTCTGGATTTGTGCAAAAATAAGGAGAAAAGTGTACGGACCAAACCCTAATCCGTACACTCCCATGGTGATAACTTGAGCCCTATGGTATGAAGAAGGAAAAATGGAAGTTATGGACAAGGGAGAAAACATTCTAAGCCATATTGTGGTTGAAGAAAGCAACCAGGAACATACTGAGGTCACTTGACCGTTTATGGATAAGATTCACCTTTATTGACTCGCCAGCAAGCAAGGAAGACCAGCCAGCCTGTCATGATCTGTTCCCATGTGCTGAAAAGGAAGAGCAAGCTGTATTATGAACCTGGACTGATCTATGGACGAATTCAAGTGCATTGTTGGCTCAATCCTAGCCAAGTCTTCCCTTGGTAACCAGCAAGAGACAGTCTGGCCGAGCATGTATTGATTTCAGTCCACACAATTCAAAATAGGCGCCCATTTCCTTGTTGATTTCACATGCTTGGTTGATTTTCCTTGCAAACCCTAGAAGTAGCACATTTACCTATTTATACCTTGTATTGTCGATTGTAAACATTAAGTGAGAGAGTGGGGTTTCCCCTCCTCCTTCGTAATCTTTTCTGGGTTCTAAATCTTTGTTCTTCAGTCTCTTAGTCTCTGGTTCTTCAAGTCTCACGAATCTCTCTTTAGTCTCTTTATTCTCTTAGTCCATCCACAATCTTATTCTCTCATCAAGTCTTCTTTCCTCTTTATTTCAAGATCAGTCCGAACCTGTTGAGGTTGGATCTCCTCACACAACCCACGGCCTGAACTCTGATAAACTTTCATGGTATCAGAGCCAGGTTCATCAGAACCTGGTTCCCAGCATCCACACGCTCAAGCTCTTCCCCATGCCATTTCTAAACTAATGAAAAAGCTTCTGTCCAGCCAGCCATTTAAACCCTTCAAGATGGAAACTTTATCATCCATGGCGTGCCCAGAAGCTATTCTCAGTTCATCCCTCTTCTCCCATGTCCGTTCTGAAGAAAGAAGGCCAGTGGAAGCTTGTCCAAGCCATTCTTTTCTACTGTCCAAGAAGAAACCTTTCAAGAAGGAAACTTTCAACTTGGATCTTGGTGTGGCGACCCAAACATGGAGAAATTTGGTGTCTTTGGCATGATGGGGGGTCAAGGAGGAAGGTCACACAAAGAAGGAGGTGTGGGTTCCCCAACCAACAACCCAAATCTGTCTAGTCATGAACCGGTTAACCATGGAGGTTCAAGGAACCTGCACAGGTTCCTTGACTGTAATATAACTTCCTTCCCTTGTATAAAGCTTGAGACTTTTGTTATGGCTGTGTGGTGTAGTGTGTGTTCATGTCCTAAGGGTATTATAAATCTTGCTAGATACTGTCCCAGGATGCTTGAATGTCTTGTGTGGTGTTTTGTTGTTAAAGGCCATTACTTGTTCACTGCTTGAACGTGTATTAGGGTGCTAGATAGTGTATCTGCTCCAGTGATTGCATTCATATCTGCTTAGAACTTGTTAAGGTGTGTTCTGTCATCATTCACTTAACTGTTACTGCCTTAAATTGATGCATCTAGATTCAAGTCAGATCCAGATTAAGGAGCTTGTCTTGAATCTGATATGATCTTGCTTGTGCTTAGAGAGGTTGCTTGACAAGATTAAAACTTGATAATGTCTGGCTTAATCTGTTGCAAAGCTTGAGACATTGGTGATCAAACTTGATGGATAGTCAAGGATTGATCCCAATGTATTTGTGGCCTAATCTATTATGGAGTTTGAGTGTTGTACAGGGACATAAGAAGTGTTCAGTGTCTAAACAAACCATGTAAGCAAAGGCGTTGCCCATTGAGAAGCAATGGAGAGTTTACTTGTGTGTAGAGATGGTGTCTTTAAGACACTGCTGTGCAAGCAGTGTGCTGCTAGTTCAAGAGGCACACAAGTAGGAGTGGTCATCACTTAAGTCCATCGAAGACTGGTGACCAAAGGCACTGGTGATTCGTATGGGGGTTAAGCATCAAATCCAAAAGAGGATGGAGGTGCTCCTTGTTTAGGCGAGTCGTGAGACTGCTGGTTGAGCAGTAATGACTAAGGAAGGGTGCAGTAGGAGTTAAACATCAAGTCCAGAGAGGATGGAGGTGTTGGTCCCTAACTGGGTCATGAGGCTACCTGCTAAGGAGTAATGACCAGAGAAGAGTTGGGTTAAACCCAACAAGAAACATTGGAGTGTTTCGATGGAGGTTTAAGGAGTCAGGTCGGATTCCTTAACTGTATGCAAATCTCCTATACCTTAATAGGAGTTTATACTTTGTTATGCATTGAGTAGTGTTTGTCCCAGGATCTCCTGGCTTGTTTATTGCAGTGTTTTGTGATCTGATTGCTTCTGCCATAGCTTTTTTTCATCATAGATGTCTTGAAGCATTTAGAAGATTGTCTAAGCTCTTGCATCATTGTGTTGGTTGTCTATCTTGCATAAGCATCAGTGTGGTCGTTTAGTATCGTCTTGTGCATTGTCATAACTCCAAATTGCCATGAATGTGTTGTAGAACTGAGTAGAATGTCTCGGATACTTGCATCATGAGAATTGTTAGAGTGTTTTACATTCATAAGCATCTAGGTAGTGATTCAATCCGGTTCAGTGTTGTTTGGATGTTAATGACACAGTTAATCAATCAGGGATATCAAGTAGGATTTAGAAGTGTGTCTAAACTACTTGAATCTATGGTCTTGATGAAACCATTGCTCATTAATATGCCTAGTTGTTTCTTGCATTCTGATTAGGTTGTTTAGGATATCATATAGGTGCTAGTCCATTCGGATTGAATCTATTACATTCACATAATTGCTGTCAAAGTCTGTTGCATTCATAGCATCTTGAGGATCTTTGGTACAGTTGCATAAACATATAGGTTCTTTTCTTTCCGAGTCCTGTTATCTTGCCTTGTTATTGTCTTAGCTAATCCGTCTTGTGTTCTAGTAGCATTTATTATATGTTGCATTGGCATATCTGTCATTTGTTGCATTTAAAAATCTAGCCTAGTTGCAATTGCTTTGTTTTCAGTCTTGCATTGCATCTAGAGAATTTAAGTTTGCTTAAGGCTTGTTCCTGTGGTTTGATGGTTCAAGAATTTTGTGTTGTTGAGGCATTGGTGATCAAACCATATGTGTTATCTTGGTTTGGTCCCAATGGGATGATCTAATGTTTGCATTGAGTTGTGGTGATGTTAGGTACACAGGAAGTGATACTCTGACAAATCATAATGTGTATTGCCATTGCATATCATCACTTGACGAGTCAGTCCCCAAACTACAGGAAGTGTAGTGTGACTGAGTATGCAATGAGAGGTTGATGCCATTGTATGATACCACTTGGACATGTTAGTCCCAAAGTCTACAGGAAGTGTAGAGTGGGATATCATACAATGAGAGACTACCTTTTGAGGGCTCTTAAGGTGATTCAAACACCATTTGTTCCTAGTATAAGGAAGAGAGCCAAAACTCAGAAGGGTTAGGACATCAAGTCTTGTAAAGACTGATGGTTCCTCAAGACCATGGAATCGTATATACTCATCTCACAAGCTTAGCTCATCCCATACTCTCGGAGTTAAGCTTGAGGGGGAGTCTGAATATACATGATCCATGGTCCAGTTTCAAAGCCTTGCAAGGACTTCAACAAATGATCATCCAACCGGGTCTAGGCAGTGGCGTGTCTATGCAAAGAGGCTGTTCAGAGCAGTCTTGGTTGTGTGTCTATGAAAGCTCACTTCAATGCGGCCTCTGTGGTGAGGTGATTGAAACTGAAGCCGAAAGCTCCAAACAACCTCCCATCAAGTTGGTGTTGCCATGAAGAGGTTGCAACTGGCCGGGTGTGAGGGATTCAAGTGACAAACCAGTCACTCCTCATCTAAACAAAAAGGGAAGTAACTTGAACTCAAACTATTTCAAGTCATTCATCATTTCTTCTTAAATCTCGAAAAGGTTCTTAAAATGCTTGAATAGATGAGTTCTGATTGTTATGGTTAAATGGAATAAGATCTAGTGCTATTGCCTTAGTTGAAACCATCATTGATATCTTTCTTCATTTAGAAGAATGTCTAAGTTGCTAGAATATCTGGTTTTGTTTCAGCCTTTTGAGCTTTGCCTATGTATCTCATTCTTGTGGATGTTCTTGATAAGTACTGATGTACCTTTGGGATAATGTATCAGGTACCATTACCAGTGCTTGAGCCTCACTGAAGATGATCATGGTCTTTTCCTAGCTTCTCTAAGATGGCCTTGAAGTCAATTGAGAGGGGGAGACCCAAACCGGGTCTATAAAGAGATCAAGCCGAGTTCTATGAGTGTGCAAGCCTTGTGTTGTTGCTGCACGAGTTTAAGCCACGATCCAGAGTTCTTTGTGTCCAAGCACACTGGTTCTAAGGCACAAAGACTCAATGGCCAATCCCTAGGCCTTGAAGGAGCTTCCTCTTTTCCTTATGAGGGTTTATCCCTAAGGAGGGTTTTCTCTCATAACGTTTTTAATGAGGAGTGACTTCAGGGTTCCAAGCTTGACTTAGGATCTCTAGAGTCAAGCTTGAGGGGGAGTGTTAAACCTGAAGTGATAATCAATCACTAAAGGTTATTGAACAAAGAAGGACCAAACCTTTGTGGAAGTTCTGTTAAGAACTAAGGCGGGTCCAGAAGGCAATGCTGAGATAGAAAGAGGTCCAGGAAGGGTTTACAATGAAGGAAGAAGGCTTGGGTGAAGTTTGGAGTCATTTGGGAGAATGTCTAAATTTAGGGCGAGGCCGTACGTATTTGGTACGGACGGATGTACTCGGACCGTACGGATCCGAACGGACCAAGTCGACCCGAAAACTTTACATTCGACCAAATCAGGATGTTTTGGGTTTGTGCAAAAATAGGGCGAAAAGTGTACGGACCAAACCCTAATCCGTACACTCCCATGGTGATAACTTGAGCCCTATGGTATGAAGAAGGAAAAATGGAAGTTATGGACAAGGGAGAAAACATTCTAAGCCATATTGTGGTTGAAGAAAGCAACCAGGAACATACTGAGGTCACTTGACCGTTTATGGATAAGATTCACCTTTATTGACTCGCCAGCAAGCAAGGAAGACCAGCCAGCCTGATGTGATCATGGGCCAGACAACTAATGGAGATGATGAGCTGATGGACAAACCAATTGTTGAAGATGCATTGTCCATTCCAGAAGGGCCTATGACTCGTTACAGATCAAAGAAGCTCAAGGAAGCTATTGAAGGATTACTTAAGATGTCATTCATACAAGAAGATTGTCTTGGCCGAAGCCTTATCAACCAAGACACCCTCACCACCATTCAAGCTACTCTTTTATCAAGCTGATCATCAACTAGGCAAGCAACCTAAGTGTGCTCTTTTCCCTACCTTTGGGTTTGTCCCAATGGGTTTTCTAAAGTTAGGTTTTTAACGAGGCCTTAGTTTGCTTCACAAATCACCTAGTTGATGTATCTTAGTATATGCATGATATATGCATATAAGGACCGACCACATTTCTATCTTAGGATAAGTTTTAAACTATGGTTTTTATTTCATTAAGTTCTCGAAACCTAAAGGAGCATGTTCCTCGGTTTCTATTTAAACTCTTGTAAACCTCATTCTAAGGCACACAGTCTTTTATCTTTAACCTTTTGTATTCTCTCTTTCTCTCTGATCTTTGTCAAATGCAAGAGCTTGCTGGTGAGTCATATCCGGCGACTAAGGGTTCTAGTTTGGTGTGTCATATCCGATCTAGTGCCTAGGAGTATCAAGGAGATCATCCACACTTCTTTGTGTCACCAATCGATCCACAAACCTTGGTAAACTTGAGTCTTTTGATTCGTTTACGCAAGGATCTATCCCAAACAATCCAGAGAAGCATCCTAGGAACGTGTTAAGTGGTATCAGAGCATCTCTGGAAGGGGAGTTCTCGTTATCCTTTCTGTTTTCGATCTGATCTTTTCATATTCTCTTAAGTTTTTGATTGATTTGTGCTTTGTGTTGATTATAATGAGTGATCTGATCTTATTCTTGTGTTTATCGATTGATCTATTCATCCTTGTGAATTCTATTGATAAATCTGATTGTTTGATTGATAAAACTGATAGATCTAAAAGTGTGTTCATCGATTCAATCTGTGATCGGTTCATCTACTCTGTTGTTGTGATTGATCATTGTTCTCTGATCTGAAAATCGATTGATCTATTCTAATACTTGTTCTAAATCGATTGATCTTTGATTATTTCGTGGAAAGTTGATTGATTTACAAGTCTCGATCACGTATTTTTGAAAATCTTTTCGAATACTTGTTGTTTACGTTACAAGTTTGTGATCCGGAAATTGAAAATTTTGCTTGTGTTTTGATCCATTATGTTGATTCATAGATCATCAAACTGTATTATAACCTTAATCGATTGTGTCTTTGATAGTTTTCTGATCTTTATTACATCAAAATCCTTTGGAGTGATCGATTTGAATCCATTACTTGTTGATCAAGTTTCTTGTTTCGAAAACTCTTGTTCAAGTAAACATGTTCCTTTTGTCGTTTCGATTTGAACTCTTTACTGGTTGAGTGTTTGATTTGTTCCAGGAACAATGGGGAACAAATCAGAAGAGGAAGCAACACTAATGAGAAGGAACAAGCTGTTGATGGAGGCCATGACCCAACAACTCAATCAGACTATGATCTCAACCATGGGAGACTTGATGAAGGCTAAGGAGTTGTGAGATGAACTTATGAAAGAGATCAGGCAAATTACTGGTCAAGGCACTAGCAATGAGCCTAGAAGATAAAGGGAAAACCCCACACGTCAAGAACATGCTGGTTCACAAGAGACTGACAACTACTATGAACGCTGTCATAGTTCTGCTTCTAGAGATAGTAGGAGAAGGCAGAGGCGTGATCATGATGGTAGGGAACACCAAAAGGATGAGTTTGCTGGACTAAAACTGAAAATACTCCCTTTCCATGGCAAGGCTGATCTGGATGCTTATTTGGAATGGGAGAAGAAGATCGACTTGTTCTTTGATTGTCAGCAGTACACTCTAGCTCAAAAGATACAGCTAGCATCCACTGAGTTCTATGATTATGCTTTGAGCTGGTGGGATCAGTTGGTAACCACTAGGAGAAGAAACCAGGAGTATCCAGTTGAATCATGGCAAGAGATGAAATCCATCATGCGCAAAAGGTTTGTTCCAAGTCATTATCACCGTGATCTACATCAGAAACTAAGGAAGATCACTCAAGGATCAAGGACCGTAGAAGAGTACATTCAAGAGATGGAGCTACTTATGTTGAGAGCAAACATTTCTGAACATAGAGAAGCCACTATGTCTCGGTTTCTAGGAGGACTCAACCGAGAGGTCCAAGACGATGTTAAGATGCAACACTATGTTGAGCTAGAAGAGATGTTGCACAAAGCTATACTTGTGGAACAAAAACTCAAGAGGAAGGGACACTCTCGTTCCAACTATGGAGCCTCAAGGTATCTAACACCTAAAGAGGAGAAACCAGCCTACACTAAGGAGAATAAGCCATATCCTAAAGAAGAAACAAAACCAAGTGCCATCTTTGGGAAAGATAAAGGAAAGGCCGAAGCTACCAGTTCAAGAGCTAGGGATCTCAAGTGCTTCAAATGCCAAGGAAGAGGGCACTATGCCAATGAGTGCACCAACAAACACATCATGATCTTATTGGAGAATGGAGAGTATGAGTCTGAGGACTATAGATCCGAGTATGATCATGAGGAGTCTGAGGAAGAATATGAAGATGAACCAGTAAAAGGAAGATTGTTGGTGGCTAGAAGACTCTTGAACCTACAAACCAAGACTGAGGAACTTGAGCAACGTGAAAATCTTTTCTATACGAGGTGTTTGGTGCAAGGAAAGGTTTGTAGTCTCATTGTGGATGGTGGAAGCTGTGTTAATGTTGCTAGTGAAACAATGGTAAAGAAGTTGGGACTGAAAGTTCAAAGGCATCCAAAACCATACACACTACAATGGCTCAATGAGGAAGGTGAGATGAAGGTGTCCAGTCAAGTGATGGTGCCTCTAGCCATTGGAAGATATAGGGATGAAGTCCTGTGTGATGTGTTACCAATGGAAGCAAGTCACATCCTCCTTGGACAGCCTTGGCAGTCAGATAGGCGTGTGGTACATGATGGCTATACCAACAAGCATTCCTTTGAGTTAAAAGGAAGGAAAACTACCATGGTACGTCTAACTCCTAAGGAGGTTCAACAAGATCAACTTCAGCTCTAAAAGAAGAAAGAGATCGATCTCAAACCAGACCAAAGCAAGCAGCATAACTTCTATGCCAAACAGGGAGAAATCAAAAGAACTCTCTATTCACAAACTCATGTTCTGTTGCTTGTCTTTAAAGAATCTCTACCAACCATCACTGATCTCCCACCGGCATACCCGAGTGAACTTGTCTCTCTTTTACAGGAATATGATGATGTCTTTCCAGAAAATAATCCCATAGGTCTTCCACCAGTAAGACGGATTGAGCACCAAATTGATTTTGTTCCTGGATCAACACTCCCAAACCGTCCAGCCTACAGAACTAATCCGGTTGAGACTAAGGAATTGCAAAGGCAAGTAGAAGAACTGATGGAGAAGGGCCACATCAGAGAAAGCTTGAGCCCATGTGCAGTTCCAGTGCTTCTTGTGCCTAAGAAAGATGGTAGTTGGCGCATGTGTGTTGATTGTAGAGCAATCAATAACATAACAGTGAAGTATCACCACCCTATTCCTAGACTAGATGACATGCTAGATGAATTATATGGCTCCTGCATTTTCTCTAGGATAGATTTAAAAAGTGGATACCATCAAGTTAGAATGAAAAAGGGTGATGAATGGAAAACTGCATTCAAAACTAAACATGGTCTATATGAGTGGTTAGTCATGCCATTCGGGCTTACAAATGCACCTAGTACATTCATGAGGTTGATGAACCATGTTCTTAGATCTTTCATAGGCATCTTTGTGGTAGTATATTTTGATGACATTTTAATCTATAGCAAGAGCATGAAAGATCATATTGAGCATCTTAGGTCAGTTCCTAATGTTTTGAGGAAAGAGAAGTTGTTTGCAAACTTGAAGAAGTCTAGTTTTTGTACATATAACTTGGTCTTCCTAGGTTTTGTTGTGAGTGAATATGGAGTAAAGGTCGACCAAGAAAAGGTGAAAGCAATTCAAGAATGGCCGAGTCCTAAGACAATAGGTGAAGTAAGGAGTTTCCATGGACTTGCTGGCTTTTATAGGCGTTTTGTCAAGGATTTTAGCACCATAGCAGCCCCCTTAAGTGACAAAGAAGGATGTCGGATTCAAGTGGGGAGAAGCACAAGAGAAGGCTTTCCAATGCCTAAAAGAGAAGCTTACTCAATCACCTCTTTTTATACTTCCTGACTTTACCAAAACTTTTGAAATAGAATGTGATGCTTCAGGAATTGGTATTGGTGCTGTCTTAATGCAGGAAAGGAGACCTATTGCCTACTGTAGTGAAAAACTTGGAGGAGCAACTCTCAACTATGCCACTTATGACAAAGAGTTGTATGCATTAGTCAGAGCTTTGCAAACATGGCAGCATTACCTCTGGCCCAAGGAGTTTGTGATCCACACGGATCATGAATCCGTCAAGTATCTAAAAGGACAAAGCAAGCTCAGCAAGAGACACGCAAGGTGGGTGGAGTTCATTGAGACTTTCCCTTATGTAATCAAGTATAAACAAGGTAAAGAAAACATAGTTGGTGATGCACCATCACGAAGGTATGTACTCTTGAACACTCTTGATGCCAAGCTATTAGGATTTGAACAACTCAAAGGTATGTATGAAACTGACAAGGATTTTGGGGATGCATACAAGTCATGTGAAAAATTTGCTGCTGGGCATTATTTTAGACAGGATGGATTCCTATTCTATGACAATTGCTTGTGTGTACCTAACTGCTCTTTGAGAGATTTGTTTGTCAGGGAATCCCATGGAGGAAGCCTCATGGGGTATTTTGGAATTGCCAAGACCCTTAAGGTTTTGCAGGATCATTTCTTTTGGCTACACATGAAGAGAGATGTTGAACGAAACTGTGGGAGATGTGCAACGTGCAAACAAGCTAAATCTAAGGTCCAATCTCATGGTTTGTACACTCCATTACCCATTCCTTATCATCCATGGAATGATATCTCTATTGACTTCATTGTAGGACTGCCTAAACTAGAACTGGAGAGGAATCCATCTTTGTTGTGGTAGATAGGTTTTCAAAAATGGCACATTTCATTGCCTGCCATAAGACTGATGATGCATTGCACGTAGCCAACTTGTTCTTTAAAGAGATAGTTCGTTTGCATGGCATGCCTAGAACTATAGTGTCAGATAGAGATGCTAAATTTCTAAGTTATTTCTGCAAGACCCTTTGGTCTAAGCTAGGCACTAAGTTGTTGTTTTCCACTACTTGCCATCCACAAACTGATGGAAAAACTGAGGTAGTTAATAGGACACTAGGAACTCTCTTACGTGCATTCATTAAAAAGAACTTGAAATCATGGGAAGACTATTTGCCTCATTGTGAATTTGCATACAATCATGCTATGAATTTTGCTTCTAAATTTTCACCATTTGAAATTGTTTACGGGTTCAATCCCACCTCTCCTTTGGATCTAATGCCTTTACCTGAGTGTGAAAGAGTTAGTCTGGATGGCTAGAAGAAGGCTGAGATGGTACAACAGATTCATGAGCAAGCTAGACGCAACAGTGAAGATAAAACAAAGCAGTATGTCAAACATGCCAACAAAGGAAAACGTGAGAAGGTGTTTGAAGTTGATGACCAAGTGTGGGTACATCTAAGGAAAGAGAGATTTCCAAATGAAAGGAAATCTAAACTAATGCCGCGGGTCGATGGACCTTTTGAGGTCATAAAGAAGATCAGCAACAATGCCTACAAGCTGGACCTCCAAGGTAAGTATGATGTGAGTAATAGCTTCAACGTTACTGACTTGATCCCTTTTGTCGCAGATGAGCCCCATTTGAGGACAAATCGTTTTCAAGAGGGAGGGGATGATGTGATCATGGACCAGCCAACTAATGGAGATGATGAGCTGATGGACAAACTAATTGATGAAGATGCATTGTCCATTCTAGAAGGGCCTATGACTCGTTCCAGACCAAAGAAGCTCAAGGAAGCTATTGGAGGATTACTTAAGATGTCACTCATACAAGAGGATTGTCTTGGCCGAAGCTTGATCAACCAAGACACCCTCACCACCATTCAAGCTACTCTTTTATCAAGCTGATCATCAACTAGGCAAGCAACCTAAGTGTGCTCTATTTCCCTACCTTTGGTTTTGTCCCAATGGGTTTTCTAAAGCTAAGTTTTAACGAGGCCTTAGTTTGTTTCACAAATCACCTTGTTGATGTATCTTAGTATATGCATGATATATGCATATTAGGACCGACCACATTTCTATCTTAGATAATTTTTAAACTATGGTTTTTATTCCATTAAGTTCTCGAAACCTAAAGGAGCATGTTCCTTGGTTTCTATTTAAACTCTTGTAAACCTCATTCTAAGGCACACAGTCTTTTATCTTTAACCTTTTGTATTCTCTCTTTCTCTCTTATCTTTGTCGAGTGCAAGAGCTTGCTGGTGAGTCATATCCGGCGACTAAGGGTTCTAGTTTGGTGTGTCATATCCTATCTAGTGCCTAGGAGTATCAAGGAGATCATCAACACCTCTTTGTGTCACCAATCGATCCACAAACCTTGGTAAACTTGAGTCTTTTGATTCGTTTACGCAAGGATCTATCCAAAACAATCCAGAGATGCATCCTAGGAACGTGTTACAGCCTGTCATGATCTGTTCCCATGTGCTGAAAAGGAAGATCAAGCTGTATTATGAACCTGGACTGATCTATGGACGAATTCAAGTGCATTGTTGGCTCAATCCTAGCCAAGTCTTCCCTTGGTAACCAGCAAGAGACAGTCTGGCCGAGCATGTATTGATTTCAGTCCACACAATTCAAAATAGGCGCCCATTTCCTTGTTGATTTCACATGCTTGGTTGATTTTCCTTGCAAACCCTAGAAGTAGCACATTTACCTATTTATACCTTGTATTGTCGATTGTAAACATTAAGTGAGAGAGTGGGGTTTCCCCTCCTCCTTCGTAATCTTTTCTGGGTTCTAAATCTTTGTTCTTCAGTCTCTTAGTCTCTGGTTCTTCAAGTCTCACGAATCTCTCTTTAGTCTCCTTATTCTCTTAGTCCATCCACAATCTTATTCTCTCATCAAGTCTTCTTTCCTCTTTATTTCAATATAAGTCCGAACCTGTTGAGGTTGGATCTCCTCACACAACCCACGGCCTGAACTCTGATAAACTTTCACTCGTTGTTCCTAAAGCTGGTGACCTGGAAGGTGAAGAAAGGTGGAGTCTTTTTGAGTTGGGGTTTCAAGGAGAAGGTCTTGACCACAAGGAGAAGGTGTTGGGTGACGATCCAGCTCTCTTACCCACCAGAGTCATGACCTGTAACCAAGGAGGCTCAAGGAATCAGCTCAGATTCCTTGGTTGTAAGCTAATCCTAACTCTCTTGATATGAGCTTGTGATGATATCTTGTTGTTGTGTTGTGTTCTTTTTAATCCGTGGGAAATGATTTGAATATGCTAGATGGCATTGTGTAGTTAGTCCCGGGATGCTCTTGATTATTGTTTGATGTTGAGAAATGAAAAGCTTTGCCCCGGTTCTGATATGAGCTGTGTTAGGATGTTAGATGTTGTTCTTAATCCTGTTAACTCTCATAAAATGAAATCGCCTAAGATATTTCTTTGTCTGATGTTGAGTGAAGTTAGTAATGCTTAATCTCAGTTCTAAATGGTGCTTACTAGGATGTTAGACGGTAATATCTGAACCTGTTTTCATTCATGAGTATAAACTGATTGAAGATTAATGCTTGCTGTTTTGTTACTGCCTTAAGGTTGATGCTTCAAGACTCATGTCTATGAATGCGTTAAGGCAGGGTTGATTGCCTAAATGCTGAGTAGTGTATCCTGGCCAGATCATGCTAGTATTTAGAGAATGGTTAGCTTGCATATAATGGATCTTAGTCATGATAAGAATCTGTCTAGTGCATTGCTTGTGACATTGGTGACCAAACTTGATGATTAGTCAAGGATTGATCCCAATGCTATTGTGTCTTATCTTTGCTGGAGTTTGAGTGGTGTTTCAGGTACACAAGATGTGATCTTGGTCCATCATCAAAACGAGTTCAAGAGGAAGACTTTGCCCATTGTTAAAGCAATGGAGAGTAGTTGGTTCTTGTGTGTATGGCTGGTTGATTAAGCGCAGCTGTTAGGGTGATGTGCTCCTGGTCATGGAGACACACAAGGCAAGGTCATCACCTAGGTCTTGAGGAGACCGGTGACCTGAAGGCATTGGAGCTGAAGGCAATGGTGAATCGGTTGGTTTAACCTCAGCTGTTGGAAGTGGTGTGCTCCCGGTTTGAAACTCATTGAGGCACACTTTCAAGCTTGGACCTATACTCAGCCAAGCTTGAGGTGGGGATTCAAGTGAGCTACCAGAAGATCCTCTAAGCTCAATGACCTGTGATCCTCAAGCCAGTGCAAGTCAAGAAGTGAAGATATCCATCCAAGTGTGAGGGAAGAAGAAAGTCACTCAACAAGGTGGCTTCTAGTGTGAGGTGATTGGAGAGTGAGCTGAGGTATCGCCTCAGCTATGGTGGTGTCTAAATGGAGAGGTTGCAGTGGCGGTTCAAGGGGGGGGGGTTCAAGCATCAAGTCTGAAGAAGATGGAGGTGCTCCTCACCAGCCTTATCATGGAGCTAACATGCGCTCACCATCAAGCTTGGACCTTCCCTATACTCGGTCTCAAGCTTGAGGGGTAGTGTGGATGAGCTTATGTGATAAGAGAAGGAGCTTAAGAGCTAAAGGAGCCTTTGTGATGTGGCTGTCCCAAAGTCCATGCCTTCCCAAGGTAACTCTGGCCACTCTTGACCATAGCAGGTAGTTAGACCCCTCAAGGGTTACTGAAATCATGCTCTTTATCTTCATTTCCATGGCTGGTTTTCTTTTATCCACTGGACGAAACTATTGACTGATGGATAAAGATGAAGAGTTCATGAACTTGCAGAACACAATAGAATAGAATTTTCTAAATTGAAAGAGAGCTTAAGAACTCAGATAAGTAGAGTGTCTAGAAAACTGGATTATCAAGAGATTTCAAAACTGGATGGAGAGAAAATAGAGTGAAGAACAGAGTGAAGAACAAAGTGAAGAACAGAGTAAAAACAGAGTGAAAGTGATTCTGTGCGGAAGTTAAGTTAGAATAATGTTTCAAGAGCGTAAAGCTCTGATACCATGAAAGAATGAGAGAATTATAAAGAGTTTATGTTAGAATACAAAAGAACTCAGCAAGAACAAGAGAGAGAGAGAGGTAGATTTCGTGAGAGAGAGAGGGAGAGAGTTGTAGAGAGAGAACGAGAATAAGAGGAACTAATTCCTTGCTTAATGTGTTATGGGAACAACCCACAAATAGGGAAACAATAGGCAAGAAGACAGAAGAGAAAATAATAAACAAATACGTCAGAAACAGCCAAATTGGCTCAGCCAGAAGCAGAGAAAGGGACATGTCTGAAGTGGTCCCAAGAATTCAAATTCAAATTCTTCTGCTCACATGTGACTTCTTTCCTTGTCTCTAACGTCCATATAGTCTTGGAGTGAACAGACTGAAGTTTTCTGGTTAAGGTAACCAGTCCTGATCCATTTAGCACTTCCCCTTGTCTTGCACGCCAAGTTAGGGCACTTCCTCTTGTCTTGCACGTCAAGTTAGGGCACTTCCTCTTGTCTTGAACGCCAAGTTAGGGCAAGGTTGTAAGGACAACCTTGTTCCAAAAGCTTCACTTAAACACTGATTATTCTTCTGATTGTATTGTCTTTTATCTCTTGATGTCTTCATGTCAACACAAAGTTCCTCGTGAGAGGGAGATAAAAGACAGTCCACCATTCCAAGATGCCAAGGTTTATAGAAAGCTTGTTGGTAAGTTGATCTACATAACCATCACACGACCTGATATATGTTTTGCTGTGAACCAGGTAAGTCAATACATGCAAGGACCAAGGGAACATCACTGGAACATGGTGAACCGTCTCCTCATGATGAATCTGGATGATAGCTACATTCCTCAGTCATATGAGGAAGCAAAGAATGACAAAGAATGGAGAGAGTCAGTACGAGCTGAAGCAACCTCAATGATCAAGAATGATACTTGCTATGAGAGTGAACTACCAAGAGGAAAGAAAGCAGTGTCTAGTAGGTGAATCTTCACAATCAAGTATCTTGCAAATGGGAAGATAGATAGAAGGAAGACTCGGCTGGTGGCAAGAGGGTTTACCCAAACTTATGGTGAAGACTATCTGGATACTTTTGCCCCAGTTGCAAAACTCCACACTATCCGGATAGTTCTTTCAGTAGCAGTCAACCTTAAGTGGGGACTTTGGCAGATGGATGTGAAGAATGCATTTCTTCAAGGGGAACTTGAAGATGAGATCTAGATGTATCCTCCACCGGGGCTAGAGCAGTTGGTCAAGGAAGTAAATGTTCTAAGACTGAAGAAAGCTATTTATGGCCTCAAACAATCACCAAGGGCTTGGTACAACAAGTTGAGCACAACCTTGAATGGGAGAGGCTTCAAGAAATCCGAGCTAGACCACACTCTCTTCACCCTCACCACTCCATCAGGTATCATTCTCCTTTTCTAGTGTATGTTGATGATATCATCATCACTGGAAGTGACAAAGAAGGTATCCAAATCACCAAAGATTATTTAAAGTATGTGTTTGAAATCAAAGACTTAGGAGAGATGACATACTTGTTGAACCAAATAAGAGATGGAGTTATGATCTATTAAGAAGGATGGAAAAGACTTATGGAATGGAGAGGAAGAAGTTTGGAGGTGTCCGTACAAGGCCGTACAAGTTGTCCGTACAAGGCCGTACAAGTTGTCCGTACAAGGCCGTACAACCATGGTCGACCAAAAGTAAGTTTGGGTCGACCAAAGTTACTCCGGGTAAAACCTCAGAAGTTACCTCCGCGTGGATAAGCTTCCTTCTTCCCTTCCGTGTGTCCAAGTGCACTGAACCTAGAGGATAAGATTCACTCCGCGTCTGGACAGGCTGGCCTAAAGCATCTAGTCAAGATGCCAAAGGAATCAAGCGTGTAGAGCTTCCTTGCCAAGTATTTTGAATTAGGCGCGCCTAAGACCCTTGACTCCACATGCTTAGGTGGAAACCTTATCTTGTATCTGTTAAGCACAGCCTAACCTTCCCTATATATTTGTAACTCTCCTCATTAATCAATTAAGCAATATTTTCGAGTCTCTCTTATTTCTCTCTCGATGTTCTTCATGTTCTTCATACTCGAAATGGTTTCTTAACCAAGTCTCAATCTTTTAGTCTCCAAATCTCTTCTAGTCTCTCTCAAACTCTATTCTATCCGTTTATACTCAGTTTCTATTATGTCTTTCATGATATCAGAGTCAGGTTCTCGTGAATCTGGGTTTTGATTTCATCTCTCACGAAGAACACTCAAGAACACCTTTTTCATTCCGCAAAGCTTCAAGATGGAGAGTACCAAAACAAACGTGATTCCAGTGATACTTAAGGGAGGAAACTATCTCCTATGGTCTCGTGTGGTGAAGACAGCAGTGGGGAGTAAGGGCTTGTGGAACCACATCCTCGAGGGTGAGGCTCCAAAGCTCATTACTCATGAAGGCGACAAGGAGATTGTCGTGTGTGATGAAGTGAAGTGGATCTAGGAAGAAAACCTGGTGATGTCCATCCTCCAAAGCTCTCTAGATCCTTCAATCCTAGAGGCGTACAACTATTGTGAGAAGGCAAAGGACCTGTGGGACACTCTTCAGAAGGTGTATGGTAACATCTCAAACCTTACTCGAGTGTTTGAGATTGATGCAACCTTGATCAGCTATGCAACCTTGGACGAGCTGAATCCAGCTGATGACACTGAGGACAAGCTGAAACCAACTAAGGAGACTGAAGTTAAGCTGAAACCAGCTGAAGTTACTAAGGATGAGCTGAACCAGCTGGATGAGTTGAGGGACTTAGCGCTGGACGAGCTGGATGAAAGTGACACAGAATCAGGAGCTGGAAAGGAGCTGAGTGAGAGTGATACTATCTAGGAGCTGGAAGAGAGGCTGCTCGGCCCAAACTTGTTGCTGATTCTGATCTGCCTTTCTAGCCCAAAAGAAGTTCAAAACCAAGTTAAAGATCCATTTGAAATCTTTAGAGAATAAGAGAGTAGAGGTGATTGTTTAGACAGAATCAAAGAGAAACTAAGAGAATAGAGAGATTAAGAACAGATTTGTGTGGAGAGCCATTTCGGCTAAGAGAGAAAATAAAGAAGAGAACTTATTGATTCTTATTGATACTCGACAAGGTTAATATATAGAGGAGCTACAAGGGTTTTCAGGAAATCAAGGAAGAGTAAAATATGTGGACAGAAACACTAGGCGCGCTTTTCTTCAAACGGTCGACCAAGGAAAGCCACAAGAAGAGCATCAGCATCTTTGGGAAGATGCTGATCACTTTCCAGCCTGTCCGCGCCTTATCCACACAGCTTTTTACCGGGATGGATCAAGTGAAGGCACGGTAAGCGTCACTGGTTACTTCTGGTTTTATCCGGATGAACATTTTACCTTTGGTTGAGTGTTTTGGTTTGACCATGATCTGTACGGCCTGTACGGACATGGTCGACACAAAACCTCCCAAATCCTTTCTCTTCTCCTCATTCTCCTTAACCCAATACTCCTCTAATATTTTAACTCCTCAGCACACCTCAACTCAACACTCCCCCTCAAGCTTGACCATGTGGAACAAGTCGAGCTTGGAAGGCTATGAGGTCTTCCTCATTAAAAACCTCACCAAGGAAAACCCTTTTGTGATAAAACCTTGATGATGGAAAAAGAGTAAAGACCTCATAGCAGGGGATTAGCTAAGTTGGGTTAGATCAATGAATCCCAACCGGCTATGGATGGACTCCATTGTCTTTTGTCTAGCTGCCTTAGTGAACACATCAGCTAGCTGGTCATCACTTCTAGTATAGCAAGGTAGGATTACTCCTAACCCAATCATCTGCCTTACCTCGTGGCAGTCCACCTCAATGTGCTTGGTCCTCTCATGAAACACTGAGTTGGTTGCTATGTGGATGGCTGCTTGGTTTTCACAATGCATTGTCATTGGAGTGGACTGCTCAATACCAAGATGCTTCAAGATGCCTTTGATCCAGACAACCTCATTTGTCAACTTCAGCATTGCTCTTTACTCAGCTTCAGCACTAGAGCTGGACACCACCTTTTGCTTCTTGCTCTTCCATGTAACTAGGTTCCCTCCAATGAATGTGCAGTAGCCAGTAGTGGACTTCCTGTATGCTCTATCACCAGCCCAATCCGTATCACTTTAGCCAACTACTTCAGTATTGTTGTTGCATCCCATCCACACTCCTTGGCCAGGTGAACCATTCAAATAACTTAGGATCCCTTCCACCATGTTCCAGTGGTGCTCCTTTGGAATTTGCATGTGTTGGCTCACCTGGTTCACAGCAAAACAAATATCAAGGCGTGTGATGGTTAAGTATATTAGCTTACCCACTAGCTTTCTGTAAAGCTTGGCATCATGAAATGGCTTGCTATCTTCTATCTCCCCCTCACGAGGAACCTTATACCCATCCTCCATAGGCATCTTTGCTATCTTCCCTCCAGTTTACCTGCATCTTTCAAAAGATCAACAGTATACTTCCTTTGGGACATGAACAACCCTTCCTTGGATCTACAACTCTCAATTCCAAGGAAGTATTTCATTTCTCCCAAGTCTTTAATTTCAAAAACAGATTTGAGATAATCCTTTGTATCTTTAATACCTTCTTTGTCACTCCCAGTTATGATGATATCATCAACATAGACTAGGAGGACAATGATACCTGATGTAGAGGTAAGGGTGAATAGGGTGTGATCAAGCTCGGATTTGATGAAGCCTCGGCCATTCAAGGTGGTGCTTAACTTGTGATACCATGCTCTTGGAGACTGCTTCAACACATAGATAGCCTTCCTTAACCTCAAAACATTCCCTGGTTTTACTAGACTCTCAAGTCCCGGAGGAGGATACATATACACTTCTTCTTCTAGTTCTCCTTGCAAGAAGGCATTCTTAACAGCCATTTGCCATAGGTTCTATCCCAAGTTGGTTGCAATGGAGAGAACAATTCAAATAGTATGGAGCTTTGCCACAGGAGCAAAGGTGTCAACATAATCCTCTCCATAGGTTTTGGTGAAGCCTCTTGCAACAAGTCTGGTTTTCTTCCTTTCTATCTTCCCATTTGGTAGATACTTGATGGTGAAGATCCATCTACTGGTAACTGCCTTCTTCCCTTTTGGCAGCTCACTCTCATACCAAGTCTCATTCTTGATCATAGCACCTGCTTCATCATCTACTGACTTCTTCCATTCTTTATCCTCCATAGCTTCCTCATACGATTTTGGAACTTGACTTCCATCCAGGCTGATAATGAAGGCACAATTCTCCTTAGGGAACTCGGCAAAAGAGCATACAACTTGACTAGGATGTGCAACGGCTTGAGCATTGTAGTAGACTCTAGTGTTCACCCAATTAGATGGATGTCTTCTTACTCTAGTACTCCTCCTTAATGGGGCTTGTACCTCCTCAACAGCTTCCTCATGCTCGTCTTGGCCTTCTGGTTCAGGCACCTCATTTGCTTCCTCATGTTCCATCACCCCTTGATCAGGACTTCCAGCATTCTCGTCCTCTATGTCATCATTTCCTGGTTCATTTCCCCCCTCATGATCAAGGTGGGATGGTTCTTCAACTTCATGTGGTTTGACTCCCTTTGCTGATCCTGGGTCAGATTGATCCCAAGTCCTTCCATAATCATCCTAAGGATTGCGGCCTTATCAGATGGTTGAGCTAGATCCTTAAGATCTTCCCAGCTCTTCTCTTCATAGTATCCCCTTGACTCTTGAAACTTGACATCCCGAGATACTGATAGCTTCCTTGTTGAGGGATCAAAGCATTTGTATCCCTTTTGAGTTGTGGAATAGCCGATGAACATTGCTTTAGTACTCCTATGTTCCAACTTGTTCCTTATTTCTCCTGGTACCAGCACATAGCATAGGCACCCAAACACTCTTAGATGATCCAACGAGGGCTTGACCTTGTTCAGGACTTCAAATGGAGACTGATCCTCTAAGACTCTGGTTGGATTCCGGTTAATAAGTTAGCAAGCAGTCATTACAGCATCACTCCAGAGCCTCTTTGGAACATTGGTTTGAAACATCATCGACCTTGCTAGTTCCATTAGATGCATGTTCTTCCTTTCAGCCACTCCATTTTGTTGTGAAGTGTAAGGACAGCTCGTTTGATGTAGGATCCACTGTTGAGCTAGATGACCTTTGAAAGCATGACCCATGTATTCCCCACCATTATTTGATCTGAAAATCTTAATCTTGACATTATAATGGTTAGCAACATAAGTCTGAAAATTTTTAAATGCATCAAGCACCCTATCTTTAGTTTTAATGAGTGTTACCCAGGTGTATTTAGATTTCTCATCAATGAATGTCACAAAGTACTTATAATTCCCTTTAGATAAGCAAGGAGCAGTCCAAACATCAGAATGAACAAGATCAAAACACTTCTCATAGATAGTATTTGATTTCTTAAAGACTATCTTACAATGTTTACCCAAAATGCATGTTTCACACTCATTATTTTTAACCATGACACCGGGTAACATCAAACTAAGAGCCCTAACATGGGATGACCTAATCTAGCATGCCACAAAGCATCATTATTTGAAACTGAAACAGAACTAAATGAGTAACTAGAAGTGGAAATAGGAGTAAGGTCTTAAAGCATATAAATGTCTCCCTTGGTTACTCCTTTCCCAATCAACTTCCTGCTCTCAATATCTTGAAACTTCACATCATTAGGACTAAAGATAACATTGCACTGAAGATCATTAGTACATTTCTTGACCGATAAGAGATTAGAAGTAAACTCAAGCATGTAGAAAGCTCTAGACTCTTTATCAAACAGGTTCAAGGTTCCAATTCCTTTTATAGCTACTCTATCACCATTTGCAATCATAACATGACCATAAGCAGGTTATATATCCTTTATAAGACTGGTGTCGCTTATCATGTGATGAGAGGCACCAGAATCAACAACGAAAGGTCTAGTTGACATACTAGTAGCAGCATATGATCTATATGGTTCACTTAGAGCATTTATCTGATCGAGAGTCTTAGTCATTTCATAAGCAGTATGAGTATAACGAAGGGTGTTTCCGAGAGTGTTACCATTCTCCTTAAGAGCTTTGATGAGAGCATCAATATCGGACCTCCTTATGGGCTCTTGATCCATGCTCTTGACTGAAGTGTGTTGAGAAGCCATAGCCTTCCATTCTCCTTCACGAGTAGTAGACCCACTTCCAGATGGACCCGCTTCACTTACTTCATTGGAAAGGTGAGCTCTTCCTTCCCTCTCCTTCATGAACCTGGTTGGTTTGAGATGAGGATGAAGTATCCAGCACTGACTCCTCTTGTGACCCGGCTTCTTGCAGTGATCACAGTTGCCTCCAAACCTTCTATCCTCATCATATCTCCTTTCCTCAGACTTGTACATTGCCTTGTTAGCTTGAGTGACCTTTGCCTTGTTGGCCAAGGATAGGTCCCCTCTTCCTCCAAACAATCCGTGTGAACCTTCTTCCTTCTTGATTTGGGCACACACTTCCTCCAAGGATGACAACTTAGATGACCTCAAGATGTGCTTGTTCAGGTCATTGTACACCGGGTTCAAGGTTAGAAGCAAACCAAAGACCTGATCTTGCTCCTTCCTTTCCATGATGATGTCTTGATCCTGTGTGCTTGGCCTCAGCATCTCGAGTTCAGACCATAAAGCCCTGAACTTTCCCAAGTGCTTAGTGAACTCAACCTCTTCCTGCATAAGTGTGTTGATAACACTTTTCACTTCAAACACACGGCTCAGATTAGATGTATTACCATAGACCTTTTGCAGAGTATCCCATAGGTCTTTTGCTGTCTCACAGTAGTTGTAAGCTTCAAGGATTGAGGTCTCAAGAGAAGCTTGCAACACGGTGACCACAGT
The DNA here is from genome assembly GCA_905132765.1 of Moricandia arvensis. Classification (NCBI taxonomy): domain Eukaryota; kingdom Viridiplantae; phylum Streptophyta; class Magnoliopsida; order Brassicales; family Brassicaceae; genus Moricandia; species Moricandia arvensis. The sequence continues at coordinate 254,307 of CAJHQP010000138.1, forward strand.
CATATCTTCTTGAACCCATTTGTTCTCATCAGCTAGAGCAAGCTCAGTTACTCCTTTGCCTTCTTCCTTCTCAGCAGCAGGTTTAGGAGGTCCATCCGTGATGTGACTCCACAAACCCTTGCTTCCAACAGCTGCTTTCACAAGCCTTGACCATAGGAGGTAGTTTCCACTCCCCTTCAATGTAACCGGAATCGCCAACATCTTGCTTCCTTCCATCTTACTTTTGAGTACCCACATCTAGAAAAGCTTGAGACTTTGAATGAAGCTGAAGAACACTCGAGGTTTAGATCTAAGAAAGGTTGAAGCTTTGAGATGAATCAACTCGGAAAAATCTTTGAAAACGAGAGGGAAAGCTTCAAACTTTCAAAATTTCCTTGGATCTTAAGAAAGGTTCGAACTTTGCCTTTGAACTTGAAGGACACGAAGAACACAAACCCAGATTATCAGTAACCAGGCTCTGATACCATGAAATCTTTAGAGAATAAGAGAGTAGAGGTGATTGTTTAGACAGAATCAAAGAGAAACTAAGTGAATAGAGAGATTAAGAACAGATTTGTGTGGAGAGCCATTTCGGCTAAGAGAGAAAATAAAGAAGAGAACTTATTGATTCTTATTGATACTCGACAAGGTTAATATATAGAGGAGCTACAAGGGTTTTCAGGAAAGCAAGGAAGAGTAAAATATATGGACAGAAACACTAGGCGCGCTTTTCTTCAAATGGTCGACAAAGGAAAGCCACAAGAAGAGCATCAGCATCTTTGGGAAGATGCTGATCACTTTCCATCCTGTCCGCGCTTTATCCACACTGATTTTTACCGGGTGGATCAAGTGAAGGCACGGTAAGCGTCCCTGGTTACTTCTGGTTTTACTCGGATGAAGATTTTACCTTTGGTTGAGTGTTTTGGTTCGACCATGATCTGTACGGCCTGTACGGACATGGTCGACACAAAACCTCCCAAATCCTTTCTCTTCTCCTAATTTTCCTTAACCCAATGCTCCTCTAATATTTTAACTCCTCAGCACACCTCAACTCAACACCATTATTACTTTCTGATGAGCCAGACACAAAAATTCAAGTCCAAGAACCCATCTGAAGCTGTTTTGGATCAAGTGGCCCAATAAGAAGTATTGCAGCCCATGGAAAGTTCATAACAAATTCATATTGGGTTTGTTTCAAGCCAAATTCGGCCAGCCCTTTTTCCAGTCCATTTCAAGTCTATTCTCAGCAAGAACACCAAGAAGGAGTCAAAAAGAAGTCTTGGTCGTGGCATGCCAAGAGTCATTCTACAAATACACTTATTCTGGTCCAAAGTCAAGTTCACTTTCGTAGTTTCTAAATTTCTTAATTTCTACACTTTGTCTTTTCATTTCTACACTTTGTCTTTTCATTTCTACAACTTCTAAGTCCTATATAAAGGGATGCACGACCATTTTAATATTCATTCACCTTTTTTATCAAAAACTACTTCTGAAACTGTGAATCCTTTGTTCATCTTTAAACATCGATTGCTAAAGAGTTCATTCTCTGAATGCAAAACTTGTCTTTGATTATAATCTGAGTTCATTCTCTTTATCAAAGACACATCTACACAAGTGTTTGATCAACCCATCGATCTACACTGAAGAGTCACCTCCATCTCTACTTCAATCCATCATTCATCACCATCACTCACTGATCATCAATCAAACCAGTGATCATCCTTCAAAGATCAGGGAAAAACGAATCCTTGCCAATCCTTGCTCTGATACCACTTGATGAAACCCTTGGTTGGCAAGGATTCGTTTTTCCCTGATCTTTGAAGGCTCTTGATCTCTGGTTTGATTCTGATTTTTCACATTCTTTCTGTTTTTGGGGTTTTTGATCACCTGATATTTGTTCTCTTTATCGAACACTCTTTTCTGTCTATCTGTTGTATCTGCAAGAGGGCCAACCAGATTATCAAAAAAAAAAAAAAAACGAAAAAAAAAACCATAGAAAAGTTGAAGAGAAATCCAACTTGGTTGAGGAGAAATCCAGCCTGGCTGAGGAGAAATCCAGCCTGGCTGAGGAGAAATCCAGCCTGGCTGAGGAGAAATCAAGCCCTAGTGGTAAAGCCTCTTGCAAGCAAAAATCTTGCAATCCGTCTATCTCTTTCTTCTGTTTTGGGGTTAGGGTTTGTTCTCTGAAGTTTGATCTTTGTTGTTGCTGAGCTACTGGATTCACAGAGAAAAAAAAACAGAGAAAACTCATAGAAAACACTTGAGAGAAACACTGAGAGAAGTAAGGCTTCAGCTATTTGTTATTGTGTTGATTTTTCTTGTTGAGTTTCTTAACAGGAAGAGCCATGTCTAGAGAAATCAATGGCAGAAGGAGACGTCCTGAAAAGGAATTAGATTATAACCAGTTCAACTCTGCAACAAAAGCAGCCTTGGAGACAAGGGAAAAATCTATGAGAAAAAAGAGATTCTTATGCTATTGATGATTCTGGTTATGAGGAGGAAAGGATAGAATCTAGGAGACCACTTGAAAGGCTTAACAGGAGGAGCACACATCATCATCAATTTAGTTCTTCCACAAAGAGTTTTCTGGAAAAAAGACAGAATTTGATAAGAACAGAAAAATCGGTTTTCAACTATTCTGATTCTGTGCAGGAAAAGGCACGACCAGTGAGGCAAGAGGAACTAACTAGGAGGTGATGTGAAACGATTTGGTATGGAAAATGTGAAAGAATTTTGTGTTTCAAACTCTGTTTTTGATAACATGATTCATTCTTTTAAGAAACTTGAACCTGAAAAACTCTCTGATCAAAATCGTTTTCAATGTGGTAACGTGTCCAGTTCTAGCCTTGTTTTGAGTTTTGATCGGTTTATGGAACATAGAAAAAGCCTTGATCATCATGAAAAGTCACTGAAGCTTGTTTTGCAACAACCTGATTTCTGTTTCAGAAAACCTTGTGATTCATTTGCTTGCTTTAGAGATAATGGCTTTGATCTGAATTTTTTTAGGCATGAACTGGTCTCTGATGATCTATTTGCATCTGCTTATGCCCTGAACGAACCTAAGAAGTTGCAGGAACCGAAATCACTTAGGGCTGAAACCGAGTTTGTTTCTAATACTGTTTTGAAACCTGCTAGTTTATGTTCTGAAACTGAAAAATCTTGGTTTGTCTTAGGATTATGCTTGAAGAATGATGTTGTTGTGAGCTTTGACGATATATTCAAGTACAACACATTCTTCGAAAGTCATGCTAAACTTGTGAGACTGCTAACTGGTTCTGAATCTGATCTTGAACTTAAACTTTTGTTTTCTGAATCTGAACAAGTTAGGCACGTTTTGAAGTTGTTCTATGTTAATGCATGCCTTGATACATTCTGGTTTACAACACTTACTTTGATATGCATCATCAAGGTCTGAAACGTTTGCTGCATGATCTAGGGAAAGAAAGTTTAGCGTCTGATCTGAACAAGGGCATGTCTTGCACTAATAGTTCTGGATATCTAGTCTCTGTTTTGAGTGTCCAGGATCAACAGGTTAAGACTCGAAGGAATGTAAGGAATGAAAGCAGAGACTATGCTTATCAGCCTGAGATTTGGAGATGGAAGTACTTGAGGAAAATGGCTTCAAAACTCCAAGGAAGTTTCTGTCCAAAACCTTACTTCGATGTTGCTTTCATGCTTATCTTCTTGTTCATTTGTCTAGTGTCTTACCTTTTTCCTTTTGATGTAAGAAATACAGATTTGAGGACAAATCTTTTTAAAGGAGGAGGGGATGATGCAACCCTGATCAGCTATGCAACTTTGGACGAGCTGAATCCAGCTGATGACACTGAGGACAAGCTGAAACCAACTAAGGAGACTGAAGTTAAGCTGAAACCAGCTGAAGTTACTAAGGATGAGATGAACCAGCTGGATGAGTTGAGTGACTTAGCGCTGGACGAGCTGGATGAGAGTGACACAGAATCAGGAGCTGGAAAGGAGCTGAGTGAGAGTGACACTATCTAGGAGCTGGAAGAGAGGCTGCTCGGCCCAAACTTGTTGCTGATTCTGATCTGCCTTTCTCAGACCAAAAGAAGTTCAAAACCAAGTTAAAGATCCATTATCACTTGCTGATGGGCCAGACACGAAATTCAAGTCCAAGAACCCATCTGAAGATGTTTTGGATCAAGTGGCCCAATAAGAAGTATTGCAGCCCTTGGGAAGTTCATAACAAATTCATATTGGGTTTGTTTCAAACCAAATTCGACCAGCCCTTTTTCCAGTCCATTTCAAGTCTATTCTCAGCAAGAACACCAAGAAGGAGTCAAAAAGAAGTTTTGGTCATGGCATGCCAAGAGTCATTCCACAAATACACTTATTCTGGTCCAAAGTCAAGTCCACATTCCTAGTTTTTAAATTTCTTAATTTCTACACTTTGTCTTTTCATTTCTACACTTTGTCTTTTTATTTCTACAACTTCTAAGTCCTATATAAAGGGATTCACGACCAGAATAATATTCATTCACCTTTTTCTATCAAAAACTACTTCTGAAACTGTAATCCTTTGTTCATCTTTGAACATCGATTGCTAAAGAGTTCATTCTCTGAATGCAAAACTTGTCTTTGATTATAATCTGAGTTCATTCTCTTTATCAAAGACACATCTACACAAGTTTTTGATCAACCCATCGATCTACACTGAAGAGTCACCTCCATCTCTACTTCAATCCATCATTCATCACCATCTCTCACTGATCATCAATCAAACTAGTGATCATCCTTCAAAGATTAGGGAAAAACGAATCCTTGCCAACCAAGGGTTTCATCATAGATTAAGTGAGCCATCAACAGTCTAGCACAAGAAGATATGGAGTTCACAAATGACACACGCCTAGAATGTTGCTTTGGTTGATGGGAGGATAGATCCTTGCAAGAACGAATCAGAGACTCAAGTTCTTCAAGTTTTGTGGATTGAATGGTGACACAAGAGGGATGAGAGAACTCTTGATACTCCTAGATGGATAGCTCGGATATGACACACCAAGATAAACACCCTTAAAGCTATGGATATTACACACCAAAAGACACTCGACAAGATTTTAGAGAGAGGACCGTCAAGAGAGAACAAAAGACTTGATAATAGATTGCTTGTGTACAATAGGGTTTGCGGAAACCCTTAAATAAAAGAAACCAAAGAACAAGTCGTGGCCTCGTTAAAAACCTTCCTCCGGAAAAACTCGTGGGACAAAACCAAAAGCAAGAAAAAGAGCACACACCAATTGTCTTGCCCAAACACTAGCTCATCTTGATGTAGAGATAGCTTGAATGGTGATCAAGATATCTTGGACCATCAAACCTTGTCCAAGACTTTCTTCTTGTTGTGGATGTGAAGTGAGTAATCCTACAACTGTCTTCTAAAGTTTCTTGGCTCTGGAACGGGTCATGGGACCTTCTGGAATGGTCAAAGCATCATCACCAGGCTGCTGGTGCATTGTGGCATCATGTGGCTCGTCTAAGCTCTCTTTGCTCTCTTTAGTAATCTGGTCCATGATCACATCATCCCCTCCCTCTTGAAAAGGATTTATCCTCAAATCTGGTTCATCAAGAACAAAAGGAACCAAGTCAGTAACATTGAAGCTATTAGACACATCATACTTACCTTGGAGGTCAAGTTTATAGGCATTGTCATTGATCTTGTGGATGATCTCGAAGGGTCCATCAATTCTTGGAATCAGCTTGGAATTTCTCTCGTTGGGGAACCTATCCTTCCTTAGGTGAAGCCAAACCTTGTCACCAACTTCAAAGAGCTGCACACGCCTTCCCTTGTTGGCTTGCTTCTCATAGTACTTAGTTTTCTGTTCAATGTTTTGTCTAGCCTTCTAAGGGATTTTCTGGACCATCTCAGCTTTCTTCTTACCGTCCAAACTAACCCTTTCACACTCAAGTAAAGGCATTAGATCCAAAGGAGAGGTGGAATTGAACCCATAAACAATTTCAGAAGGAGAGTACTTAGAAGCAGAATGCGTGGCATGATTGTATGCAAATTCATAATGTGGTAAGTAGTCTTCCCAAGTTTTCAAGTTCTTTTTGATAAATGCACGCAGGAGTGTTCCTAGAGTTCTATTAACTACCTCAGTTTGTCCATCAGTTTGTGGATGACATGTAGTAGAAAACAACAACTCAGTGCCTAGCTTAGACCAAAGAGTCTTCCGAAAGTAACTAAGAAACTTAGTATCCCTATCAGAAACTATAGTCCTAGGCATGCCATGTAAACGAACAATTAAAGAACAAGTTAGCAATATGCAATGCATCATCAGTCTTATGACATGCTATGAGATGTGCCATTTTAGAGAACCTATCAACAACAACAAATATGGAGTCCTTTCCGGTTCTAGTCCTAGGCAATCCAACAATCAAATCCATGGATATGTCATTCCAAGGATGGTGTGGAATTGGTAAAGGAGTGTACAAACCCTGGGATTGGACTTGGGACTTAGCATGCTTGCAAGTAGCACACCTTCCACAGATTCTCTCCACATCTCTCTTCATGTGTGGCCAATAGAAGTGATCCTGCAAAACTTTAAGCGTCTTGGCAATCCCAAAATGTCCCATTAGACTGCTCCCATGGGATTCCCTAACAAATAGCTCTCGTAGAGAATAATTAGGCACACACAATCTGTTATCATCAAACAAGAATCCATCTTATCTAAAGTAGTGTCCTGCAGCAAACTTCTCAGAAGACACATAAGCTTCTTTGAAATCAAGGTCAGTATCATACATATCTTTAATCTGCTCAAAACCTAGTAGCTTAGCATCAATCGTGGTCAAGAGAACATACCTCTGAGATAGTGCATCAGCAACTATGTTCTCCTTACCTTGTTTGTATTTGATCACGTATGGAAATGTCTCAATGAACTCAACCCATCTTGCGTGTCTATTACTAAGCTTACTCTGCCCTTTGAGATACTTTAGGGACTCATGATCAGGGTGGATGACAAACTCCTTGGGCCATAAGTAATGTTGCCATGTTTGCAAGGCCCTCACCAAGGCATAGAGTTCTTTGTCATAGGTTGCATAGTTGAGAGTGGCTCCTCCAAGCTTCTCACTAAAGTAGGCGATGGGTTTCCTATCCTGCATCAATACAACACAAATTCCAATCCCTGAGGCATCACATTCTATTTCAAAGGTTTTAGTAAAGTCAGGAAGCATTAAGAGAGGTGATTGAGTAAGCTTCTCTTTAAGGGTTTGGAATGCGGCTTCTTGTACTTCTCCCCATTTGAATCCTACATCCTTCTTGATTACTTCAGTTAATGGAGCTGCAAGGGTGCTAAAGTCCCTTACAAAATGCCTGTAAAACCCATCTAGCCAATGGAAACTTCTCACTTCTCCTACTGTGGTGAGATTTTGAAAGAATAAGAGTAGATGAACCGAGATTAAGAGAGAAAAAGTGAAAAGAGTGAGAGATTAGAGTGGAGTATACTCGATGTTCATGATGACCACGAGAGAGAGACAGAAGAGAGAAACTTGAAAGAAAGAAATGAATTGCTTGATTGATTAATCTGAGAGGAGTTTACACTTATATAGAAGCTTTACAACGGATACAAAAGGAATGGTAAAGAGAGAAGAGACGTGGCTGGTCTAAGGAGAGTGGCGCGCCTGGTTTGAACTTGTGGATGTATGAGCGAGATGCTTTTGGCATCTTGACCAGATACCTTCACCTTTCCAGCTCTGGATAGGCTGTCTTGGTCAAGCTTATCTCCTTATCCGCGAGCCTCTTTCTTACTGAGTAACCATCCAGGTTAACCTTCCTCCTTTTACCCGGCCAGTTTACCTTGCCTTCTCTCTGCCTTGATGTCAAGAATCCGCCATCGACGTACGGACCTTGAGTTGTACGGACAAGGTCCATCCGTACATCCTAACCCAGATTTTGCACAGCACCAAAATGTATTTTGGTCGAGTTTAAAGTGCTTTGGGTCGAGTGGTCCGTACGGTCAGCCGTACAATCCGTACAGTCCGTACCGTCCATACACTTGCCCTAATTTTGCACACACCTTCTGTAAACCTGAAGTGATAAACCATCTCACGAAAGGTTAAATGTGCAAAGCTTGGGCAAAACCACTTAAAGACTGATCAAGGTGTAAGGAGGGTCCAGAAGCTTATGCAGAGCTAGAATAAGGTTTAGAAGGGGTTTACTATGACGAAAGAGTCTCGGATGGTTTGTGGAAGAAGAAGGGATCAAATGGCATCTTGGAAAAAGATCTGCGAGATGATGCTTGTTGTGGATAAGGTTTATGCCTTTACAGGCTGGAAAGGAAGGGGAGCTTGGACTATGAACCTGGACTGTTCACTGGATAGATGCATGGACCTTGGTGGCCGATTCTCAGCCAAGTTACTCCCTTGACCAGCCAGGCTGTCTGCAAGCGTGTATAGCTCCTTGTCCATTCGTTTCAAACCTTCCCTTGACTCCACATGCTTGCTCTGATATTTTGTAAACTCTAGACTAGCTCATTTATCTATTTAAACTCTCGTATGTCGATGGTTATCAATAAGCAGAGAGTTTCTCTCCTTCATAATCTCTTAAGTCTCTTATTCTCTATATTCTCAAATCTCTGGTTACCAAGTCTCCTAATCTCTCATATACTCTCTTAATCTCTCAATTACTCTCACGAATCTGTTCATCATTCTCACCAGTCTCTCTCTCATTCTCATCAAGTCTCATCCGCATCATTTCAATCCCTGTTCTTCATCACTCAAGCACTTGCCCTCTGAAAACTTTCATGGTATCAGAGCCAGGTTGCTCAGAGTCCTGGTGAAGCTTTCGTTTCAGTCACAAGCTCAAAAGTTCTCTCCTTTACAGATCCAGTTCATCCGGATCTAAAGACCTCACCTTTGAAGACAAAGAAGACTGTTTAGCTCATATCCGACCTCAAGATGGAGTCCTCTAGAGCGATTGTCATTCCGGTCATCCTCAAAGGTCCAAACTACCTTCTCTGGTCATGCCTGCTGAAGACAGCCCTTGGTGGAAAGGGGTTATGGAGCCATTGCATCTCAGGTGCTCCAAACTCTTCCAAAGTTGTCGCCTCTCAAGAGAGTTCATCCAGTGGTGATACTGGTTCTCTTACTGTCTCGGAAGAGAAGTGGCAGCAAGATGACTACCTGGTCTTAACCTTTCTCCAAAGCTCCTTAGAAAGATCTATCCTTGAAGCCTACTCATACTGTGAGAGTGCTAAAGAGCTTTGGGAAACCTTAAACAAGATTTATGGTAACATCTCTAACCTCAGCCGAGTCTTTGAAATCAATAGAGCCATCAACAACCTGTCCCAAGAGAATGAGGAGTTCACGGTTCATTTGGGAAAGTTCAGAGCCCTATGGTCTGAACTAGAGATGCTGAGACCTCAATCTGTTGATCCAGAGGTGTTAAATGAAAGAAGGGAGCAAGACAAGGTGTTTGGTCTGCTCTTGACCCTGAGTCCTACCTTCAATGACCTTATCAAGCATATCCTAAGGTCTGAGAAGCTTCCCATGCTTGAAGAGGTGTGTTCCCAAGTCCAAAAGGAGGAAGGTTCACACGGATTGTTTGAAGCAAAGGAGAGTCCTCTCCTTGCATCACAAGCTGAAGCAGATCCTCAGTCCAACAAGGCGTCTTACAAGAGGGAGGATAGGAGGGGTCTTAAGTGCGAACACTGCAAGAGGGATGGACACACCAAGGAGAGGTGTTGGGTGCTTAACCCACATCTCAAACCTGCCAAGTTCAGATGAGCCGTGTCCATGGAGGTTTAAGGGAATCAGCTCGGATTCCTTGGGTTGTAAGCAAACCTCCTAAACCCTTAATAAGAGCTTGTGTCTTTGTTTAGTTGTGCGTTTGAGTGGTGTTTGTGTCCCAGGATCTCATGGCTTGTTCATTGCATTATAGTGTGTTCCTGGTCGCTTTTGTCATAGCTTATCCATCATGGTTGTCTTGGAGCATTTAGAAGTTGTCTAAGCTCTTGATTCATGGTTTTGATAATCTGTTTTGCATAAGCATGTCTCATTATGTCTAAGTTCAATCCGGATGCATACTGGTTCTAATGCCTTTGTTTAATCCATTAATGTTTGTCTTGCATCATTTAGAAGCTGTCTAGGTTGCTTGCATCATTGGTTTTGATTGGAACTGGTGTGCATAGTCCCTTGTAGCTCTCGGATTGAACCTATTGCATTCATATAGTATTGTTGAGTTATTGCATCTATTGCTGCATGAAATTAAAGCCTAAAGTGTCAGTGTATTGTTAAAAGCATACATTGCACTTTAGTGATTGAAAAATGTTTGATCTTGTTCTTGTGATTAGCTTGTTTCAAGATCATAGCTTGTTGAGGCATTGGTGATCAAAGAAGATGTGTGATCTTGGTTTGGTCCCAATGGGATGATCTAATCTTGCATTGAGTTGTGGTGATGTTAGGTACACAAGGAGTGATACAGTGACAAACCAAAGAGACAAGATAATGGTCTAATGCCATTGCATACCAACACTGGACGAGTCAGTCCATAACTACAAGAAGTGTAGTGTGATTGAGTATGCAATGAGAGGATGATGCCATGGTATGATACCACTTGGACGTGCCAGTCCCAAAGTCTACAAGAAGTGTAGAGTGGGATATCATACAATGAGAGACTACCTTGTGAGGGCTCTTAAGGTGATTCAAACACCATTTGCTCCTGGTATAAGGAAGAGAGCCGAAACTCACAAGGGTTAGGACATCAAGTCTTGTAAAGACTGATGGTTCCTCAAGACCATGGAACTGTATACACTCAACTCCCAAGCTTAGCTCCTCCCATAGTCTCAGAGTTAAGCTTTAGGGGGAGTCTGAATATACATGATCCATGGTCCAGTATAAAAGCCGTGCAAGGACTTCAACAAAGGATCATCAAATCGGGTCTAGGCAGTGGCGTGTGTATGCAAAGAGGCTGTTCAGAGCATCCTTGGTTGTGTGTCTATGAAAGCTCAGTTCAATGCGGCCTCTGTGGTGAGGTGATTTAAAACTGAAGCTGAAAGCTCCACACAACCTCCCATCAAGTTGCTGTTGACATGAAGAGGTTGCAACCGGCCAAGTGTGAGGGATTCAAGTGACAAAGAGCAGTCACTCCTCATCCAAAACAAAAGGGAAGTAAAACTTAATCTATTACAACTCATTCATCATTTCTTCTTGAATCTCGAAATGGTTCTTAAATTCTTGAATAGATTGGTTCTGATTGTTATGGTTAAATGGAATAAGTTCTAGTGCGTGAGCCTTAGTTAAAACCATCATTGTTATCTTACTTCATATAGAATTTTGTCTAAGTTGCTAGAATCTCTGGTTTTGTTTCAAACTTTGAGCCTTGCCTAAGTTTCTTAGTCTTGATAAGTACTGATGCACCTTTTGGATAATGTATCAGGTACCATTACCGGTGCTTGAGCCTCACAGAAGATGATCATGGTCGTTTCCTAGCTTCTCTAAGGTGGCCTTGGAGTCAGTTGAGAGGGGGAGACCCAAAACCGGGTCTATGAAGAGGTCAAGCCGAGTTCTACGAGTGTGCAAGCCTTGTGTGTTGGCTGCACGAGTTTAGGCCACGATCCAGAGTTCTTTGTGTCCAACCACACTAGTTCTAAGGCTCAATGGACAATCCCTAGGCCTTGAAGGAACTTACTCTTTTTCCTTGCCAAGGTTTTATCCCTAAGGAGGGTTTTCTTTGGTAAGGTTTTAATGAGGAGGGAATTCAGGATTCCAAGCTTGGCTCAGGATCTATAGAGTCAAGCTTGAGGGGGGAGTGTTAACCTGAAGTGATAAACCATCTCACTAAAGGTTAAATGTGCAAAGCTTGGGCAAAACCACTTAAAGACTGATCAAGGTCTAAGGAGGGTCCAGAAGCTTATGCAGAGCTAGAATAAGGTTTAGAAGGGGTTTACTATGAAGGAAGAAGGGTTGGGTGCAGTTTGGGAGCAAATGGTTGAGGTGCATAAATAGGGCAGTTCAATGCGGCCTCCCTATTTTTGCACCTCAACCATTTGCTCTCAAACTGCACCCAAACCTTATTCTAGCTATGCATAAGCTTCTGGACCCTCCTTAGACCTTGATCAGTCTTTAAGTGGTTTTGCCCAAGCTTTGCACATTTAACCTTTAGTGAGATGGTTTATCACTTCAGGTTAACACATGTGACACTAAAACAAGGCTACTCGGTTGCACCGGTTCAAGAAAAGTTAGCTCACCACAAGAAGTACTGAAATTAAATTCAGGCTGAGGTAAGAAAAGAGAACACTCTTGTTCTGTCCCAGACTGTCTTTTTACCAAAGATGTTTCTGTTTGAGCTTCTTGAGTTGCTGCAGTTAAATCTGATTGTGCAGCTGAGTCTGGTTTCTTATCATGTTTGAATTTTTCCTCCACATCCCTAAACGCTTGTGAAATTTCCTTCCTTATGCTATCTTCAATGGAACAGGTTGAAGTTTTGCTTGATGAACCAACTGGACTTGAGTTCTTGCTGTCTTGTTGTTTCTGAGGAGAGTTTGAAGAACGTAGCTTTGTCTCAGGCTTCTTTCGAAGTACTTCCTTGTGGTACTGTCTTGGAACATACTCTCTCCGCATCAAAGTCCTCAGCTTATGCCAAGTTTCTACTGGTTCTTTTCTATCAAGTCTTCTAGACCTTATCAAGTGATTCCACCATCTTAAAGCATAACCACAAAGCTCAGCAGTAGCCATCTGCACCTTATTTTTCCAGCACAGTGTTGACTACTGAAAATCAACTCCATCTTCTCTTCCCACTCCACATATGCAGCAGGATCAGTATCACCATAGAAAGGAGGGATTTTTATCTTTTGATCAGCAAATTTGTCTCTGCTACTGCCTCTGCCTTCATGCCCACGTCTCAGTCTCCTCTCTTTGCTTCTAGACTCAAGACTATGACCAGTAGCTTGTTAGAGATCCTGTCTAAACTCCTGCCAAAATTTATCATGGCTGGCTTTCATCTTCTGCTGCAGCTGAGCATTCATAGGCTTAAGTAACAGCCTTTCATCCCTAGTGAGGACTCCTTTCTGATCTCCTGCCATGGTACCTGAGACAAGAGAAAGATTAAGCCAGTAAGTAGTTCTAACAAAAGAGATCAAAGAGTTTAAACCAAACAGAGATAACAAAGAAATGAATTTGCAAAACCAGAAACAGATTCAAATCGAAATCTTTCTGATCAAGGATGTGAAGAGTCTAAACACAGAAATCGGATCAAGGAACCCTATTTTATCAGATTTCTACACAAGAACACACGAGAAGGAACAACAAGAAAATTCGACACCAAACAATACTTGCTCGGCAAGGAAAGACCTTAAGCGGCTAGGTTTAAAAACATCTAGGGATTTCGCCTAAAACCAAAAAGGAAAGTGTCAAAATTTCGCCTAGAACACAAATCAAACTCGAGCAGCCCTAAGACAACCTAGTTCTACTTTTGTTCAAGATGAATAAGAAGTATTGCGGCTGAAACAAAAAGATTTAAAGAGTAAACGAGACTTCCCTAACCAAAGTTGCTCTGATACAACATGACACGACCCTAGGATGCTTCTTTGGTTGATGGGAGGATAGATCCTTGAAGGAACGAATCAGAGACTCAAGTTCTTCAAGGTTTGTGGATTGAATGGTGACACAAGAGGGATGGATGATCTCTTCGTACTCCTAGATGACTAAATCGGATATGACACACCAACTTAGACACCTTTAGACTCTAGATATTACACACCAGAAACACCTCAACTCGCCAACTAGAGAGAGAGAGAGAGAAATAAGGTTTTTGATAAAAGACTGCTTAAGTTCACAAGGGTTTGCGAAAACCCCTTCAATAAAGAAACCAAAGAACATGCTCTAGGGTTTCAGGAAAGATAACATAAAAACTATAGGTTTAAAATAACATAAGATAAAAATAAACGTTCTTCTAGTAGTCTTGGGCCGAGATAGGGCCTAGGTGATTTGTAAGACAAGTCGTGGCCTCGTTAAAAACTTTCCTCCGGAAAACCTCGTGGGACAAAACCAAAAGCAAGGAAAAGAGCACACACCAAATTTCTTGCCTAAACACTAGCTCAGCTTGATGTAGAGATAGGTTGAATGGTGATCAAGATATCTCGAACCATCAAACCTCGTCCAAGACTTTCTTCTTGTTGGGGATGTGAAGTGAGTAATCCTACAACTGTCTCCTTGAGTTTCTTGGCTCTGGAACGGGTCATGGGACCTTCTGGAATGGTCAAAGCATCATCACCAGGCTGCTGGTGCATTGTGGCATCATGTGGCTCGTCTAAGATCTCTTTACCCTCTTTGGTAAGCTGGTCAATGATCACATCATAGAAGTTTGGCTGCTTAGTTCCAGCCGGTTTGAGATCAATCTCCTTCTTCTTTTGGAGTTGAATCTGATCATGCTGAACTTCCTTAGGTGTCAAGGGAACCAGGACAGTCTTGCAACCCTTGAACTCAAAGGAGTGCTTGTTGGTGAAACCATCATGGATGGCTCGGCGATCAGATTGCCAAGGCCTCCCAAGAAGTATGTGACCAGCTTCCATAGGTAAGACATCACACAAGACCTCATCTTCATATCTTCCTATGGCTAAAGGAATGAGAACTTGGTTAGAGACCCTCATGGTGCCTTTTTCATTCAACCATTGTAGCCGGTAAGGTTTTGGGTGCTTCTGAACCTTCAGACCCAACTTCTTGACCATTGTTTCACTAGCAGCATTCACACAACTGCCTCCATTAACTATGAGGCTGCAAACTTTTCCTTGGACCAAGCACCGGGTATAGAACAGGTGCTCTCGTTGCTCTAGCTCCTCAGTCTTGGTTTGCAAGCTTAGGAGCCTTATTGCGACTAAAAGCTTCCCTTGAACTGGTCCTTCTTCATGCTCTTCTTAAGTTTGTTCTTGGTCAGACTCGGTGTTGTCATCTTCTGAGGCATACTCACCATCTTCCAGTAGGATCAAGACTCTCTTGTTGGTATATTCATTGGCATAGTGACCTCGTCCTTGGCACTTGAAACACTTGACATCCCGAGCTCTGGAACTAGAAGCCTCAGCCTTGCCATAGCCCTTTTCAAGAGCACTACTTGGTTTGGTTTCTTCCCTCAGATAGGGCTTGTTTTCTTTCTGGTACGGCTTAGACTCCTTTGGATAGGTTAACCTCTCTTCCTTGGTGTTGTGTAACCGGTTGGATCCATAGCTGGTTCGTGAGTGTCCCTTCCTCTTGAGCTGTTGTTCCACAAGAATAGCCTTGTGTAACATCTCTTCTAACTCCACATAATGTTGCATCTCAACATTGTCTTGTATCTCACGGTTTAGACCACACAGAAACCTTGACATGGTTGCTTCTCTATCTTCAGATATGCTAGCCCTTAGCATGAGTAACTCCATCTCCTGGTAGTATTCTTCCACTGATCTTGAACCTTGAGTGAGCTTTCTGAGCCTATGATGCAAGTTTCTATGGTAATGACTTGGAACAAACCTCTTGCGCATAATAGACTTCATCTCTGTCCATATTTCAACTGGTTCCTCACCATTCCTTCTACGGTTAGTAATGTACTGATCCTACCAGCTTAAAGCATAGTCATAAAACTCAGTAGCAGCTATCTGGATCTTCTTGTGATTCGTGTACGGCTTACACTGAAAGACCAGCTCAATCTTCTTCTCCCATTCTAGATAGGCATCCGGATCAGCTTTCCCATGGAAGGGGGTATCTTGATCTTCAAACCAGCAAGCTCATCTCTCTGGATTGTCCTTCCTTCTTGTCCACGTCTATGACTCCTTTGGCTTGTCTTGATGAAGAACTGATATGTTCATAGTAATGATCAGTTTCTTCAGAGCTGGCATGTTCTTGTCGAGTGGCATTAGGTCTTTCTTATCTCCTAGTCTCTCGGCTGTGACCGTGACCAGTAGTTCGCCTTACTTCCTCTCTGAACTCTTTGCGGAGCTCATTGAGGTTGGTCCTCATCATCTCAGTCATTGTTGCCACCATAGACTGATTCAGTTGAGCAGTCATGGCTTCCATGAGCAGCTTGTTCTTCTGGACCAACTCGGATTCTTCTTCAGTCTCGGTTCCCATGGATGCCTGCACCAAGGAAACATAATAACAAGTAAAAATTTCTAGGTAATCACGAGCAGAAAAAGGAAAAAATCAACACATGACACGACCCTAAACAATCCTAGTTCTACTTTTGTTCAAGATGATTAAAGAGTTTTGCGGATGAAACAAAGAGATTTAAAGAGTTAACGAGACTTCCCTAACCAAAGTTGCTCTGATACCACATGAAACGACCCTAGGATGCTTCTTTGATTGCTGGGAGGATAGATCCTTGCAAGAACGAATCAGGGACTCAAGTTCTTCAAGGTTTGTGGATTGAATGGTGACACAAGAGGGATGAGAGAACTCTTGATACTCCTAGATGATTAGCTCGGATATGACACACCAAGGTAAACACCCTTAAGGCTCTGGATATTACACACCATAAAGACACTCGACAAACTTCTCGAGAGAGAGAGCCGTCAAGAGAGAACAAAAGACTTGATAATAGATTGCTTGAGTACAATAGGGTTTGCGGAAACCCTTAAATAAAAGAAACCAGAAAACAAGCTCTCTAGGGTTTCGAAAACATAATATGAAAACTATAGTTTAAAAGATAACATAAGCTAAAGATAAATGAGCTTCTAGTTGTCTTGGGCCGAGATAGGGCCTAGGTGATTTGTAAGACAAGTCGTGGCCTCGTTAAAAACCTTCCTCCGGAAAACCTCGTGGGACAAAACCAAAAGCAAGGAAAAGAGCACACACCAAATGTCTTGCCTAAACACTAGCTCAGCTTGATGTAGAGATAGCTTGAATGGTGATCAAGATATCTCAGATCAAACCTTGTCCAAGACTTTATTATTGTTGTGGATGTGAAGTGAGTAATCCTACAACAGTCTCCTTAAGTTTCTTGGCTCTGGAACGGGTCATGGGACCTTCTGGAATGGTCAAAGCATCATCACCAGGCTGCTGGTGCATTGTGGCATCATGTGGCTTGTCTAAGCCCTCTTTGCTCTCTTTCGTATTCTGGTCCATGATCACATAATCTTCCATGAGAGGACTAAACACATTGAAGTAGATTGCCACAAGGTGAGAAAAGCTGTGGAGCAGAAGATCATCCTTGTTACACTAGAAATGAAGATCAGTTGGCTGAAATTTTCACAAAGGCAGCAAGTACTAAGGTTTGCGAGTTCATTCATCCTAAACTTGGACTCGTAGATCTGTCATCACACTGATTCCCTTTGCCATGGAGTGTTCTACTCTTTTTCCTTGGTCTGGTTTTTATCCCATGTGGTTTTGCCAAACTAAATGTTTTAATGAGGGGGATGCTTCATGGTCTCCAAGCTTGACCAGTTCCTAGGATCAAGCTTGAGGGGGAGTGTTGACATGAAGACATCAAGAGATAAAAGACAATACAATCAGAAGAATAATCAGTGTTTAAGTGAAGCTTGTGGAACAAGGTTGTCCGTACAACCTTGCCCTAACTTGGCGTGCAAGAGAAGAGGAAGTGCCCTAACTTGGCGTGCAAGACAAGGGGAAGTGTTAAATGGATCAGAACTGGTTACCTTAACCAGAAAACTTCAGTCTGGTCACACCAAGACTATATGGACGTTGGAGACAAGGAAAGAAGTCACATTTGACCTGAAGAATTTGATTTGAATTCTTGGGACCACTTCAGACCTATCTCTTTCTCTGCTGCTGGCTGAGCCAATTTGGCTGTTTCTGATGTATTTGTTTATTATTTTCTCATCTGTCTGCTTTCCTATTGTTTCCCTATTTATGGGTTGTTCCCATAACACATTAAGCAAGGAATTAGTTCCTCATTATTCTGGTTCTCTCTCTACAAATCTCTCCCTCTCTCTCTCACGAAATCTACATCTCTCTCTCTTGTTCTTGCTGAGTTCTTCTGTATTCTCACATAAACTCTTTATAATTCTCTCATTCTTTCACTTTGTATCAATCTTCCAAAGGTGTCTTGAATGTCTTCCCTCCTTGTAGATTTCCTTTGAGACAAGAATAAACCTTCCTTGGATCTACATATATCTATTCCAAGAAAGTATTGAAAGACTGAATAGAAACTGAGTATAAACGGATAGAATAGAGTTTGAGAGAGACTAGAAGAGATTTGGAGATTAAAAGATTGAGACTTGGTTAAGAAACCATTTCGAGTATGAAGAACATCAAGAGAGAAATAAGAGAGACTTGAAAATATTGCTTAATTGATTAATGATAGGAGTTACAAATATATAGGGAAGTTTATGGCTGTGCTTAACGGATACAAGATAAGGTTTCAAACTAAGCATGTGGAGTCAAGGGTCTTAGGCGCGCCTAATTCAAAATACTTGGCCAGGAAGCTCTACAAGCTTGATTCCTTTGGCATCTTGACTAGATGCTTTTGGCCAGCCTGTCCAGACGCAAAGTGACTCTCATCCTCAAGGTTCAGTGCACTTGGACACACGGAGGGGAAGAAGGAAGCTTATCCACGCTGAGGTAACTTCTGAGGTTTTACCCGGAGTAACTTTGGTCGACCCAAACTTACTTTTGGTCGACCATGGTTGTACAGCCTTGTACGGAAAACTTGTACGGCCTTGTACGAACAACTTACGAACAACTTGTGGGATGTGGGATGAATGGTGACACAAGAAACTGCGGAAAGGCTCCTTGATACTCGTAGATTGAATTCTTCGGATATGACACACCTTAGAACTCGATCCTTAGGCTGTTGGATATTACACACCAACAAAGCTTCAACTCGTCCAAAGACAAGAGAGAAGAGAGAAAAAGGGTTTTCTATAAAAGACTGCTTATTTTAGAATGAGGGATGCAAGGGTTTAAATAGAAGCCAAGGAACACACTCCTTAGGTTTCGAAAACTTAATAACATAAAAACTATAGATTAAACATAACATAAGGTAAACAGATAGAGTAGTCTTCTTAGGCTTGGACCGATATTAGCACCTAGGAGATGTGTAAAGCAGCTTATGGCCTCGTTAAAAACCTTCCTCCGTAAAACCTGTCATGTC